>APFE030312198.1:9218-54431 GCA_000404065.3 Pinus taeda
GCATTCTCGCATTTCTCAAAGAGACCTGAGCAAATTCCGAAGGCAACAGAGCATACTCTGGCAAGGTGCAGGCTTTCACCAAGGATTCTTGTCAAAAGAGGCAGTTGCAGAATGTATGAGCGGCAAAGGATGAGAAGTCGAAGAGGTGGCTCGAGGGGCCGTCCTGCTACACAGAGGCCCGCCACTTCACCCTCTTCCTCTGTTGACATTCCTCCTGAACCAGGCAGCAGTCCGTGTCGAACAGTTGGCCAGCGAATTGAAAGAGACAGGGGAGAACCCATGGAATGCGGTCACCGGGAACATCCAGCAGTTAGATACCGCATCCCCTGCACATTGGAGAATAATACGCTCATTGTGTCAATCACTGTTGAGCACTGTAGCGACCTCAGGAGGCCATGGGACAACCTGACAGTGCCAAGGGTGGATATGCAGGTCCCCAGGGTGGATTTGAGGCAACCCATTCAAGCTGAAGAGGCCGGAACCAGCGAGCCCGCCCAAGGAAGGATGCGCCCAGATGAGGCGGAAGACAAGAAGCTCAAGGGGTTAGCGACGGAGGACGAGCCTCACCTAACTGATGAGGACTAGCTCAGAAGCCTCTCCGTTCTCTCGGCCAGGAATGCTACTCTCGGTCCATCTCTCTCTGTTTTACTCTGTGTGTTTGTTTGTCAAGGCGTCAAGGTCCACCGTGAAGGTTTATGTGTCGTCAATGTCAGTCTACGTGTCGATTATGTCAAGTCATGGGTCCATCGTGCCAAGTTATATGTCCGCTGTGTTGGCTCAAAAGCCTATTGTGTCGATTATATGCTGGTTATGTAGGTTGGAAGAAACTGGTTCCTTTTTGCCAGATGTACTGGATGGATAGTCATGGGAAATTCTCTTCGGAGAAACAAGGCTTCGGCCTTTTTGTAAAATTGGATGTAAATTTTCATTTTTGTAATATAAATTAGCACAGTCTTACGGAGAAAATAAAAAACAACACATACCAGGAGCTGGACCTTCATCGATGGTGGCGTGTCAGCCTCAGTGCCAGTTCAACGCACAGCATTAATATTCAAACGCATTCGCATTCAACTGTTATGGGACATCGTTAATATGATATGGACAGATGTGCAGCGCTGGCAGAGGCAGGTTATCTCAGGTCTGAGGGGAATAAGGCAGAGGTCAGGTAACGCAGAACTGACATATATATAGAGACCACAAAACAAGTGGCTTAAATTGGAGCAGCAGCAGCAATCGCCCGCTCTGATACCATGTAAAACACACATGGGAGCAAGAACAATATGAAAGATAAACATGAGAATATAATTTTTATTAACAAGAGATATACATTTATAGTACATTATGTGACCGTTAGGTTTCACATCCCAAGGTCTCTTGGACTCCTTTTGTCCATTCAGCTTCCACACTAACCCATTGAGGATTAGGTGTCCAACAAGAAGAAGTTCTAACTAGTGTGAAAAAAACAAAGTTATGAAGAATTTAAAGAATAAGTTAAAATCTAAACAAAAAGAGTAATTCTTTACTATGAAATAAAATTCACTTTTAATGCGAAAATAAATTTAAAAATAAAGAGAAAGATCACTTCTAACTTGTTAGCTTTTCTAAACAATTTGAAATAAATCTCAAACTATTTTTATTGTTTCACATTAAAAATAATAAAAAGGAATAAAGGAATTCTAACTATATATCTTGGTCAAGAGTATATAATTAATTAAAATACTAGTTTTACTTTTTCATTAATAAAAATGATCGTTAATTTAATATAAACTAGAGACCTATACTTATAAAAAAATGAAAGATAAAAACATAGGTTTAGAAAGTAAAATAATCATAATACTAATTCAATTTTCATTAATAATGTATATGTAACAATTTCAGTTCATGAAAGAATTCCATAAATTTAAATGCACATAATACGAAACTCGAACTAAATCTTATTGATAAAAATCACAAGAAATAATACTGTCTGTAACTCAGGCAAACAAAATTAGTAAAAGGTCAAAAGACAAATCAATTACTTGAAATATTAACTTCCCAAAACACAGTTAGGTAAGCTTTAGGAATTCTTGAATCACATTCAAAGAACTCACGAAATTTGAAACAAGTGTTCAGTAATTTAATTCTAAGTTAAATTACTTAGCATTAAATTATCAATCTAGGTTCATATACTAGTGAAGTACGCTTGCACAAACTATGCTAGGAATTAACTCTCAATCGAAACATAAATTAACCTATAGAAATGATTGAAATAATGAAATGAAACCTAGTAATTAAAATATCTAAATGAGCAAACACACAAATGTTCTTTCTCGAAGACTGTACTTAAAAGAAAATATAGTCAATAAAAATAAACAAGACTCTATTCCAGGAAAGAAATACAACTCGATTCTAAAGTAAGAAGTAAATTAATTGGAACTAAATCCTAATGAGATTATTTATTTGTGCATACCAAATTAGAGCCAATCACAACTATCAATTATCTATGAATTTGAGACTAAGAAAATTAAAGAGAAATAGATTATATTATTTTATTTATTTCTTATTTTTATCAAGCTCTTGATCTACAAAATAACATAAATGAAACGGGCATAAAAAGTGTAAAGGTGCATAGAAAACAAAACATCTAACCAAAAGACTTGAAATAAACGTTGCAAAAAATGAGCATAAAAGAAACTAGTCTATCTTGTATAAATGACACATTAAAATACACTCGTACTCATTAGGCGGCCTTCCTAAAGTCCATGAAAGGTGGAAATTTCTGGAAACTATTGATCAACCCCCAGATCTCATGATGAAGAAACAACCATATCAAAGGATTGTATTAGCTGAAGTTAACTTCAATGGTATTCATAACATCAAGTATAAGCATAGCCAATCCTTAGCATTCCAAAACTTAATACCCCTTTGAATGGAGAAGACACTCCTATTTATATAAAACCTAAGATAGCTAACTAATAAATGTAGATCCACATATCTCTCTTAGATCCACAAATAGATCATGTGGTTACAACTATGTGTTAACATCTAGCAAGTAGCATCTCTACATATCCTCTCACAAATCTCTCAGAGTTTTGGTAGGAGACACTTATGAAAACTTCCATGATTCTTCTCCATGAAATGTGCTTGATCAATGATCCCAAATCTTCCTCAAATCTTCAAGATTTTGAAGATGAATTTCTAATTTGAGACTTAGAGGTTAAATATGACTTTGCTAGAACCTTCAAATATGCCTACAAACATCATAAAACTCGTCCAACTTTGAGATATAAGTGAATACATGTTATTTTTCTAATATTTAACCATAAATTCACTCAAAATACTAAAATAAATGCTTTGAAAAATAATAAGTGTAAACCCATATATGATCATGAAAATGGTCTTAGTGTAAGGTGATGGAGTTGCGGAATATGGTAAATACTAAAGGTAAGTGAAAGAAAAGAGGGTGAAATTGATGACATTTTGGAGACCCATTAACAAGTAACAATGAAATAATATAAATAAAAAAATTATGTCTTTATAATAAAATATTAATATTGAAACTTATAGGAGTTTGTAATGAACAAAATTTCAATGTCACCATAAAAAAAATTTGTCAAATCCACCAAATTGCCCCCCCAGCCACCCACCACCCACCCACCTCAATGTTTGATACAACATTTAATAGAAAATACCCCCATACATAATTGCCAGATATCAAAAAATAAATATCATGGTCCCTAGAATCTTTGGAAACAATGTTTATCCCACATGTATTGACATTATAGGTCATATCAACATAAAATTTAAAAAAAAAACAAGTATAGAAACTAAAGTGCCATGTCAGCAAGGAATAATAATCAAAAGGAAGGAATTTGGAAAATCAATCTCAACCGCGCACTTGTATAGGTCACCTTTATATATATAGGCTACAAAATCTATGATTTTGTAGCTACTATTAATAAAATTAATAAAACTAACTAACATTTATTCATACCTTTTGAAAGATATGAACATAGAAAATAATTGATCTAAACATCAATCACTTAGAAGTAGTAAGATTTTGCATATCATAAGTAATAATAATGTTTACCCCAAAAGATTTAATTATTACTTGCTTATGCACCAACTATAATTTTTCTTTTAGTTTGGTAACTTGTTTATCATGTTGTTCAGTCATGAATTTACTTTGCATCCTAAGTTGTTCGCAATTCATGTATTCTTTGTTTAAGATAGTGAACCATAGTTGTGTGTTTTTCCTACCATAACCAACTTTCAAAACATCTATGAGAGTGCTTTTTACTTTGACAATCGTTGTCAGACCTACATGCCACATTGTCGAACTTGCTGAAGACAATTTCATCCTTAACATCTTCAACATTATTGGGCTTTGGTTTTTACTTTTTAAGTATAGGTTCTTCAAGAATGTCTATTTAGATAGGAATGACTGTAGCTATACCATTTTTAGATATTTTCCTTTTGGCTCGAGATATCTGATGGGATAACTATTTATTTCTAACCTAAGACAATGCATTTTCCATTTTCTCATGTTTAACTATTTTATCTATAGGTTTAGGTTGGTCATAGTACACAAAATAATTTAGTTGGGACTCAGAAATTCAAGGCAAAGTAGGGTTAGATTTTTGTTCAACAAGACAAATTTTGGCCATTTTTGTTGCAATATGGGTAGTATGACTAGAGACAGAGTCTATAGGCTCTTCATATTTTTCTTTTAGTGTGCTTAATTGAGACAGTCGACAAGGGTTGTCTGGTATAAATATATGATGAATCAGGTAAACTAGTGTCTAGAGAAATTTTGAGGTCTAAAATGGGCCCACTGAGGAATATTATAAAATAATAGTGGAAATAAAAAAATAAGATTAGATTACTTAATCAGTTGGAGGAAAAAAAAAAAAATAATAAATATAATATATAATATAATAAATATATATAATATAATAATATATATATATTATAAATAATATATAATAGATATAATTATAACCCTATGATTTTACTCAATTTTGAGTGTATATCATTGGATGCGAAATTTAATTTGCATCAAAGAGTACCCATGTTCATACTTTTGATGACACTACTACACAAAAAAAAAAAAAAGTGAAATACATGAAAATACGTGATTGCAATCACATTTTTCCATGTATTTCACATTTTTTGTATAGTAGGGTCCATCGAAGGTATGCAACATGGGTACTCCTTGGATTAAAAATTAAATTTTGTGTCCAACATGTGCTCTTGCTCAAAATTTGAGTAAATTTGTAGGGAGATAAGTTTAAAATATGAGTTGAAAAAGGAGTTTTTTAATTTATTTTTTTATTTTTTTACCTTTTTACTTCAAAATGGTGAATCATCCCCCATGCTTGACATCATCATATTGAACCTTGTCGGTTCTTATAAAGTTGTTTTTTGTTGTACATTTTTGTTTTGAGGCCTTTTTTTATCTCAAAATTTCAAAAATGTCAGATGAATTTTCATGAAAATCTTCCACCACTTCTTTAATTTTCGGAGAGATTTTTCATTATCATTCATCATAGAGTTGCACAAAATTGTTTCTACAAATAAATTCTTCCTAGAAATCCCCTATTTGGGACAATTAAAACTCAACGAGAATTTGAATCAACCTATAGTGAAACAAACTTCTATCAAGGTTTTTGAAACCTCTTTGGTAGAACTTTGACATTTTAATGAGATTTTGAAACAAATAGTAGAGGATATTTAACTAGTAACCTAGAAAAATCATAAGAAATTGAAAGTGGTAGTAAGAAACAAAACTGTAGTGACCTTCATGTGTAATATAGTGTCGAATAATAAGGACCAGGTCTCACCATTTACTTTTTAGAAGGTTAACGGGCATACCTTTAATTTCATGAGTAAAAACCTTTAAATCATAAGCATTTATTGAAATTTACAAGCTATGGAGCAAACTGTCACTACTTCTAGTTAAATTTCAGAGTTTCAGAATGTGATTTCATAGAATAGTTGAGATGGGATTATAAAGAAAAACTGGAAATTTTGAAAGAGCAAAAGAGAAAAAATTTAAATTATTTCTGATTAAATTTCAAATTTCGTGATGTTTAATTCACATGCCAGGTATTGAATTCCAAATTAATGTGACGGGTAAACGTTTTTCAAAAACTAAGGCATATTTCAGGAGGTCAAAGTCCGGGAATATTTCATTCAAAACCTATAAAGAAATGTGACTAATGACCTAATTTCGCAAAAAGAAATAAAAATAATAATAATAACAAGCGCTTTAATAAAAAATGATTATTTTATTTGTGGTCGAGATGGTCACAAGTCAATAGGCTGGAGGTCAGAAAGTATTTCCAAAATGCTTTATGGATTTATTTATTCAAAGTCTTACTTAAGGCTGATTCGGGGTAGAGCCGATGTCAAGAGTTAGAGGTCAAGATGATGGGAGGTTTTTTTTCACAAAACAAGATTTTTAGGACCAACTCCCGACTACAGTAGGTCGGAGTTATCGAGCAGTCAAAAGGTCAAGAGTCTTTATTCATCATTTTGAAAATTAAAAACATCTAAGCTTCCGACTTTTAAAAAAAATTGAAGTATTTTTTATTATTTTTTTCAATTTTTTGAGTTATTATTTTGGTGTCGCAACTAATTAATGGGTTGTCTGTGGTTGATGGGGGCTATCCATTCCTTAGCAAGCACATCGAACAACTATCACATATTGAAGATCAAAGTGGCAATATATATTTCATAAAATGAGTTGCAAGATATTACAACAATTCTCTCTCCTCACTTTACAAACCACATGGATGGAACTTGGAACCTCCAACTAGCAACTAACACTAACTAGTTACTTACAATTGACAACTGATAACTAACAACCCTTTGTGTTAAGGGTGCACTCCTGTTTATACAAAAATTGAAGATAACTATACAATAAATATATATCCTTAGATCTCTCCTAAATCCACATTTATCTCTTGTGGTTACAACCAATCTCCTAAAAATGTAAGATACAAATTCTCTCAAAATCCTCTCATCCATAATTCTTCTCCTTTGGATGTGCATAGTTAATGATCCACATATTCTACAATTATTCCACAAACCTTCATGAGTTGGAATTTCAAATTCGAATTTGTGGTTGGGTGGCCAAGTAGGACCCTTCTATAATATCCATGTAGGCCTACAATATCACAAAGCCCATAACAATTTTAGATATATATGAAAATATGTTAAATTCCTAACATTTAATCATAAATTCACTTATAATACTTAAAATCAATGACTTGGAAAATAATAATGATAAACCCATGTAATGATGAAAATGGTTACTTAATGTAAGGTTGTGGGGATATAGAGTTACAAAATGAGGGTAAAGTGATGGAAATGAAAGTGAAAGTGGATGACATTTTGGAGACCCAACAAGATTGAAATTGAAAATGTGCCTTACGTTTTTGTTACAACCTAGGACTCAACCATTTTAGATACGTGAAAAGATAATGGTACTAAAGAAGTGGAACACAAAAGTTAGATTGGTCAAAAGAATCTGATAGTTGTACAGGTTAAAGGACCAAAGCAAGAAACACCATAACAAACAAAACCAACCGTCAAACAAGGCTCTCCTCCCAAGGATATTATTGTTATTGGTCCTTCAGAAGAAACTAGTCAACGAGATTTGTAGTCTAAAAAGGATGTTGAACAAATTGAAGAAATGGAGATTGATAAAAAGGATGACCAAGAAACTTCTCATTTAACATTGCTAGGCAATCCTAACAAAGAGGAGTCAGTTGACCAATAGACAAAAGATATTGAGCCTTCAATGTGGGAAGTATATCCCAAAATTTCCATGGATCCCATTTCCATAAAAAAAATCCTCTAAGTTCATTTATGTTTAAACTTGTTACTGAAATGGAACGAGTGTATCAAATTGTTCCATCCTTAACTAAATATTTTTTTCAATAAGAAGACAAAATGAGTTGTAAGAAGAACTAAGAAGAGGAAATTTTGATACTTTTGAAACAGTTTCTGAATATAGTTGGCAAGCCACAAGTGACATGAGAGAGATATTTGAAGAGTCCTCACAAGCTCTTGGAGTGTTTTGTAGTAATCAACAGTATCATGTTAGTGAACTAGCAACAACATATCAAAATAAGCTACAAATAATCAAAGAGTTGGAGATGCAAATAGAAAAGAGAAAATCATTTAGTGAAGAAAATTGGCAAATACATTTTTCAGCCCTTGTGGGAGGATTTCCTATTGAAAGGTCCAATTTAAAATATATTTGAATGAATTAGAAATTGAACATTTCCAGCAGATTGAGAGAATAAGAAAGGAACATGAAGATCAAAACTAGATGTTGAAAGAGGAAGTTGAAAACAACATTGAAATCGTGACTATAGCATCAAAAGAACAAATTAAAACTCTTCAGTTTCAATTGAAATACAGTCATGGTTCTAAACAAAGAAAAAATGTGTTCAAAGAACAAGCTTTGTAGGTGAACAAGATAGTCTAAAAAGATCAGGCTAAATTCTACAAGCTATTCGATAAAATTTGTAGATTTTATTAAGAGATTTTGAATCTCGATGAAATAATTGAGTCTTTAATTGATTAGGATAGAATTATTAAAGAAATATTTACATCAATTCTTTAATGGGAAAAATAATTACAACCTGTGCACATTCTTAAAACTTCCAAAAAAATACAAAAGACTAATGTTTGCTTCATTTAACCAAAGAGAAGCAAAGGAAAAAGAGATCCAAGCTTGGACTAAGAAGTCTATTGAACATTATATCAAGGTATGGGAAATTGGAACATATTTAATTGAAGAATTTGATCTACTGGGATCAAAACCATTCAGAGAAGAAGTATCTGCGTCCCTAAGGAAACAAAAAACAAAAGACAACATAATAGAGGATGAAAAGGAAATAAGTGGGAATCTAGACTTAGAAAACCTTTCATAAATTTCTACAATTTCCTTTTGAGTAAATTAAGCTAATTCCTAAATTTTCTATCAAATATAGGAAAAAGAAAAGTTTTATCTGAAATTTGGTGTCAATGTGACATATTAACATAGTTCACTGTCATCCAATTCACTTTTCTCGAGTTACTCAGGTGTATGTAGATTGGGTAAGTTTTATCCGAGAAAATGCTCCACATCTGATAAATTTTGAGATAAGCACTTTGAAGACGAGGAGGAAGTTTGAAGAAACTTACTATTTTTCTAGAAAAAGATCATTTTATAAGGATAACATTTTACTTTTAGCATTATTTTTTCTCAGAGAAAATCTTGAAGATTTTTAGATTTTAGATGAACTAATAGAATTTATCTTATTTTTATTTTTAGTATTTATATGACCTCTTACATTGGTGTAAGGGTCGATTAATTGTAGAAACGCAAGACTTGCATTCTATAATCAATCTCTGAAGTGAAGCTTTTTTGAAGACCAAATTCAGAGTTGAATGTGCTTTTGAGTTATGAGACTAATATCTTGGCATCACTTTAATTTATTAATGGATGTATCTAGTACTCATTTTATAACTTTCTTTATGTATACCTTTGATTGAATATTAGAATATTATGTCAATGTTTCTGAATATATGTTGTAGTGTATTTATGTTGTCAACTGTTTTCTGTTTATTTTTCTATTTAATGGTGAAATTTGATATTCAAATCATAGAATGTTGATCTTCTATCATTTTCGGGATAGGTTTCAATTTTAAGTTATTTATTATAGTTATTGTATGCAAATAAAAAATATATATATTCATTAGGTTTTTATCTTAAGAGTCCTCCCAAATTATCTTGTGTGGTTAGTTGTACCCAGATTCTAGTCAAATTCAGACATACATAATATTTTATTTTAAATATTATGTTTGAATGAATCCCTTATTCCACCACCCTCACTGTTATCTGTCTCTCAAATCAAATCTAATTTGCATAAACAGCAATCTATATATTTTTTGTACATAATTGTAAATATAAATCTATGTCATATATTTTCCCTAAAATTAGTTTAATTTTATCATTTATTTATTTTAGTTTAAAATTAGAATAGGCAATCAAAACTTGATTCCAAAGAGTATATATCCATTTCAATGAAAATGGATCTAATTAGGACCTTGATCGGGCCAATACTCACTCATGCAGGGGGGATTCTTTCATCTGTCAACAATTTGGTGCTAAAAGGAGGGCCATAGATAATGTATAGCTGATAAATCATTTGAAATTATTTCTCCCATCACATAATCCGATATTAGTACCTCTTCCATTGTTATTCATCCTACTGAACAACAATATACCTCTTCAACAGTTACACATTTTCCCAAATCTTCTGTAGGAGAATCTATTTAAATCTATTTTGTGATAGTTCACCGTAAATTGCAATTCTCAAGGGTTTACACTCATTCAAAAATTAAAAATTTTGGTTTATCCCCTATTTTATTTATTATATCTAAAAGGAGAAGACCAAAACATGAAGTTGAAGCTATAGCTTCCTCATCTTCAGAAACTAGTCCTCAATCTTCAACTAAGACAAATCCAAGCGCTTCATCAGAATTTTCCACCTATACAAATACATTATTTCCATTAGAGGAGTTTGATTAGGAGTCTAATTTTGTAGCATCTTATGTAGTTACTCCTTTAACTATTCCTCACATAGCTTCACCTATTCGATCTCATTCTCCTCACCCATTCCAAGCTTCGTAACTCCTACTTCTTTTTTTCTAGGTTCTATATTAGTCACTCCTCAAATTACAACTCCTCCTCCATAAACTCATTCATCACCTCCTTTAGGACCACCTCCTACAATTCATTCACCTCCACATATGCTTATTCCATGCTCACCTTCTACAATATCAACTATGGCAGGGAAACCCTGGCTATTAGCGGGTCCCATTACTATTGTTGGTGATCAACATGATCTTCCAAAACATTATGAAAGATGGATTCCTAATTATAATCCTAATGGACCCATTACTATTGAAGAGCATGTGAAGCAATTTATGTTATCTTTAAAATTAGGATATGTATAACATGAAGATCAAGTATGTAAGATTTTTCCTTTTACATTTGAAGGAAAAGCCACGACTTGGTACTTTACATAAGCTTATGGTTTTATTACTATTTGGGATATCTTTAATTAAATTTATTTAAAAAATTGATGAATATAACACCAAAGCGTCCTTAATTGTAGAAATCTCAAATATTAGAATGAATTCTAGAGAAACAATTAAAGAATCAAATATTTCTTCCTATACTCAATAGGATTCTTATTGATTCAAGACCAAGAGATGATGTGTTAATTGAAGTCTATATTGTTGCTCTTCCTTATAATGGCGCTTTCGCGGTCATAAGAGAATAAAAGGAAACATTAGATCTAAATATAGAGGAGGATCTAAATGTTGAAATGAACATTCTCAAAATAGCATCAAAACAGGTCTCAGGTCAAGAGAAAACCAAAACAATCTCCATTGCAAAAGATACCTACAACTAGTAAAATTGTTGATGATAAAAAAGAAAAGGAAGCTCTAGATTTAGACTCTATTCAAAAAGTTATCAAGAAAATGTCCAATAAAATAACTAATGCCAAGAATGTTCCTTTGTAAACACCTCCTATTAAAAAATCCTGCAGACCATTTAGGAGAAATCAACCACCTAATCCAAATCAAACTAATTTTGAGGAATTTAATATGATGATTATGCACAAAATGATTTTTATAAAGGGCATAATGATAACAATTTTGAGAAAACATGTGATGTTTTAATCAATATGTTTAATTTTTTTGTGGAAAGTGAAGAAGATGAACGATCAAACGAAGGAAATAAAGGGGAGGCAACTAGTAAAATGGTTAAAGTGTTATGGGATGTTTCAAAATACGGGTTAGTTGTAAATGAAGATGAAGAAGAAGTCAATGTTATTAAGACTAGAAGTAAAAATCAAAATCAATCTCCTAGCCTTGCTTCTACTTCAAGTGTTAATAATCCTCCCTCCCCCTTGTTGTGGTATTCAACAAACCCGCATTTGTTAATGATAATAGTTAGATTTTGCATTAACTAAATGGGGACCCTTTAAAAATATATATATATATATATTCCAAAAAAAAAAGAAACAAAACAAAACTTATCATTTAGTCATTTCTTTTATTTTTGAATAAAGCACAGATAACAATCAAAACCTTTTTGGGAACTACTAAAGACTTACCTTTTCATATATAGCATGTCTAAAACCCACTAAAGGACCTTTCTAAAAAACCTCTAAAATCAAGCAAAGTGTTTAAAATAAGGGCTCCATGGTCTAAATTATCATAAAATCCGACGAAAACAGAAGTCCTTAAGCTTTTTAGGCTTAAGTCTCGCATCGCATATCACGACCCATAAAGATCTCTCTCTTAAATACAATATAGAAATATTTGCAAGTTACAAAACCGCGATGATGCTTTGACTTTTATCGCATCGCATTTCGGGTATTCAAGCAAACACTTTTCACTTACCATAAGCCGATATTGTGAAATGCGATTCGTGCCTGAACCCACACCTTAGAGTATTAAAAGTGAAATATTTCGAGTCTGACAAGTCTATTTACATAGGATAAACCTAGCGATTAACCACATGTGAAACAGTTAATGGATGGCTCGCATCTCACATCTTGCAGACACACAGTAGGAGGTAAGAATGCTAAAGGCACATCTTGTGATATTGTGATCTGTGATATTGCTTCACAAATCACACAATCGTTATCATCGCGGTATAATGGCTCGCCACCTTAGAAGCTTTCATCCATTTTTTGACGCAAACATTTATGAGCAATAAAAGCTAAGGGATAATGAATCATTAGTGGGCATTAGTGGGAAATAACTACATTTATATGTGAAAATCCATTTATCTTGATACAATATCTTGTTATGTGCGTGCAAATAATGCTTATTTTACCACCTTTACAAGTTATCTACATTATTTCATTTTTACGTTCATATTTGAGTGTCTGATAGCTATTGTTCTTCATTTCAGGAAAAACCCGCAGAGCAAAATGTTGAGAACAATGGGGAAGAAAGGCAAGGTTGTAGCCTCTGAGAAGACAGAGATGATTCCCCTGTTCACAGACACCACATGCAGTAGAGAGGGAGGACCCTCTACATGGGAGACTATGTACAACATACTGGAGGAGGAACAGTCGAGGATTATGGAAACAAATGTTATAGTTGACAGACGAGATTCCTCAAACGCTTCCATGTTAGAGACAACTTACTCGTTTTTGCACCACATAACCACTTGGTAGAAGATAATCCCTTATACCGACATGGTAAAATGGGTTATCGATGAAGAAGACATCTCAGACAGGGAATTCAAGATGAGAAGCCAAGGGGTCATCAGATCTTTTACCCCGAACAATTTAGGGCTTATGTACCACCTACCAGAGCCACAGCTTATCTACAATAGGAAATTCATAGAAAATTTTGCTAAAGAGAACAGCAACCCAGCGGATTGCACCCGTGCCTAATCAAATAATGAAGAGAAAATCAAGAAAGACAAAAATGGTATGTACACTACTGCATCTATTTGCCCCCCTTATAATTTTGTTGATGTTATGTTGTGTAGACTGTTTGGTAGACCTAATAGTACCAAGTTCTCCCGGGAGTGGTTGTCATTAATAGACGTAGTTGTTAACGTAACTATTAGGAATTGGGCCCAAATCTTATCAGACAATTTAGCAAAAATAATTATCGAGTATAGAAGGAGAAGAGGTATTGCTTCAAGGGTTTACCCTCCATTTTTTATGAGCACCTATGTTATGGACGCTATTTGTTTTAGTTCAAAGTTCCCCATCATGGGATGGAAATGGACTGTTCGAAATCCACTCCCCATTAAAATGTACGATAAGGTCATGTGGGAATCCAATTTTCAACCACACATTTTTTCAAGATTTGCCATGGAGTTATGATCCCTATTCATAAGTGGCTTTATAATCGAGACGCCCCCAGGTTTTCCCAAGAAGCTAAAGTTGACATCCTCCCAGTGGCTAGATGGTTTGGGGAGGAAACATTTACATATATCAAAGTTTTTGGTAGCATCCACTCCCCCTGCATCCTCCTATACTATGTTCCAGATAAATTGGTGGCTAGGGAGATAACCTATCAGACAGCTAGTGAGGGAGGAATGAGCCATACACTGAAAGAGTCAAAGAAGGCCATTTGGCCTGCATTCCCTGTACAGTGTGGAGAATTTACACTACATGACATGGGACACGCGTTCAAAGAAGCAGAGAACATGTTATCTTTGTAATTACCCAAATTCCCTAGACGGCAGTATGACCTGTTTGGCACTGTCAATAATTTCACCACTTTGGTGAAAATAAAAGTATTCACCAATGAGGAGGATGTTTTTGATGATATATTTTTGCAGAAAAACACCTTTGCAGAGGTGAAGCATGTGGTACAACTACTTTTTGACCAAAAATATCTGGAAAAGTTTTACAATTACAGAGAAAGAAGGCTGGCAATAGTCCCATTGGACCAATTGTTAATTGAACCAATAAGGGAGCCTACTCCTAGTGTGACTATAGAAGGTGACTCCAAAGAAAACTCCAAATCTGATTCTGGAGCAGAGTCTCAAGAAAAATCTATCTGGGAATCACGAAATTCATCACATAATGGCAAAAGCATGAGTATCGAGGATACGGCCCAATCTACACAAAAGATCGCTAAAGAAGCTTCAGCTAGCAAGCAGGTTGAAATCCCTACTACCTCTGCACAACCAATAAAACCCATGGTAATTGACTTAGAGGAAGAGTGCGATAATTTTAATAAAAGTCTCAATATAGAGGAACAGGTGCCAGAGTTACAAACGCTACAACAGAAGATAGCTCTGGAAATTACAATGCAAGAAACTGCAAAAGAACCAGAAGTAGAGCATACCCGTGTTACCCCCACCTCTAAAATAATTCTGAGAATTGAAGAAATACCCCCTCTGGATGTATTTTATAGCCCACAACATAAGGCCGTGGTGAAAAGGAAAAGAAAGAAAAGAAAATTGGACTTTTTAGGTGCTACTACCCCTGAAAATGAATTAATGGATGTTCTATGGAAGGACTCGCCTGTTGATCCATCCGCCAACTTAACCAGACTCTCGTAGTTTGTAGATTCCTATGCTACGGTGACCATAGACAAAGCAATAGAAGTCCAAATGTTGCTTAGAGAAAAGGAAAATAAAATAACATCGCCTGAGTAATAATTATAGCAAGTCAAATCCAACCAGTAGACAGAGATACAGTTGGCCAAGATTCAACAAGAATTTGAATAGATGCAATTAGAACATCGAATCAGCTTAGGTGAGAAAGAAGCACAGGTGTAGGAAATAATTTATCTACATAAAGGCGATCCAAAAATTGATCAGTTTATTACCGAAGCACTCGAACTTAATTCCCATTTGACACGTCAGGTAGAATTATTGTGCCAAAAGATTTCACAAGGGAAATCTTATTGCGAAACAAGTGATAAGCTGACAAGTCAAGTCATATAAATGTGACTTGAATATGATGAGATCTTTAAAAAGGTCTCTGATCACATTGCCTAGAAAAATATAGAGGAGGGGAGAAAATCCAACCTGCCCAAGCTAGAAGAATCACATAAGGAAATTTCGTTTGCAAGCTGGGATTCTCAGCTAAAAGAAGCAGAAAAGGAAATAGCAGACGCGGCGGCAACAACAAACATTATCATAGAAAATATCAATCAGAATTTGCATGGTGCCAATCTAGTTGCAGAGTCCATTCCAAGGTTCCTTCCAGATGCGAAAAAGCTTGAACAACAATGGGAACAGGTAGTGGAGGAAAAAGCGGAAGTGATAAGGAAAAACGACCAGGCTAGATTGGGAGGCATATTGGCAACATTTGGTCAAGCCTCATAGCCAATGGATGACCTTTCAATGCCTAACCACTTCTGCTGAGAAAATGGCACCAACAATGACCAATGCCATATTCGATGGATAGTTGAAAGCTGAAGTCGGCTGGCCTACACAGTTGAAGCCTATGGTGGATATTTACGAACTGAAGGATCGAATGCAACATAGTTAGTCACCCTGTTTACTTTAATTTTGATTTTATTTTTGCATAAATTGAGGCAGGTCGTTTAAACCTCCTCAACTATTTTTGTAATAATCTATTTTTAGTTTTATAGTTTTAGTATTTAAACCCCTCTCCTGCATTTAGAGAGAGGTCCAGAATTTTATCAGAAACTCTCTTCAAAACATGCACTTCTGTCCCTTTGAGGAAGTTCTGGTGAAATATATGGAACAGGATTTATTTTTATCTGATTTAGCATCTGCTACTGAAATTGCACTTTTGTACTCTTAGATGATGTTGAATGGATTGAAGATAGATCAATATTTTTGAAATACATGAGTACGAAGTATTATAAATGGTACTTTTATCTCGTAATCCTTTTTACTTATGTATTAAGCAACCATTTCTTTTTCAAATTATTTATGTATGAAACGCTGAATTTTGATTATCGTTATTGCGCTTCTGTATGATGATGATCATTATTTTATGTTGAATATATGAATAACTCTTTATGCAATATATTTCTTACAATCATTTCGGCTAACTTTTTATACGAAACAATTATTGTTAAAACGGATTCACTTCTAATCGTAATTGAATGATCTTTATTACCAATTGCTTTTAGAAATTATTGTAGATCGGATACATCAAGTTTATCCCTGGTATATTATGATTAGATAGCTTTTAGAAATTAGAAGTTAAATACATTTGTGATTGATTAGTTTAGACTAGATTACCATTAGCTTAAAAAGTTACACTAAACACATCATATCACCCCATTTAGCGCAAGCATTAAACAGATTAGAAACCGGTCCCATTATCCCCAGTTGGAGCCACTACTCCAAACGGAAAAGGAGCTGCCAATCAAGGTCCGGACCAAGTGGTTTTCCCTCATGTTGAGGCAATGATTTTCGAGGCTTCAACACCCTTGTAAAACAAGCACAAACCTCTAATAAAACCACCAACACATCCAATATTGCTCCTCAAACTGAACATATTGAATATGATTTAGTAAAAGACATGAAAAAGACTAGGGAAAATGTTTCTTTATTCGAATTATCAAATCTAACTCAACAATGAGATGAATGTTTTAACTCCTTAGGAAAGAATCATCTCATACTCAAAATTCTGAAAACTCTCAATGAGCTCTTGCCAAAAAAATATTTAGTATCAATGAAACTCTCATCGGAGATAGATCATCTTCTAGGACTCCTCCATTTCTCTTAACTTTTGAAATTTGCAATCTAAATTTTCACAACCATCTTGTTGATTCAGGAGCTTCATCAAATGTTATGACATTATCAGTGGTTAGTAAATTGAATCTTACTCATATTCAATCATCAACTCTTATAGTCCAGCTTGATAGATCAAGTGTTGAAGTTCTTAGAGAAATTAAATATGTACTTATCGGACTTGCTTCTAATCCTAGGATTTTTCATATTATTGATATCATCGTGACAAACATCCCAGAATATTGTGGTCTATACTTAGTCGAGGTTGGTTTGAAAAAATTAATGGATATTTTTCAACCAATTGGTCTCGTCTTTAGTTGCCATTAAATGGAAGACCAAATAAAGTCAAGGTAGACAAAGATAAATATAACGAAACATACAACTACAAACCTTGAAAATCCAAACGAACCAATAAATTCCCTAGAAGTCTCATTAGTTAATTACACATTTGATACTTTTCCTGGAAATATCACATCTGAAGAATCTGTTGTTCTAGAGACACAAATCAAAAAGCTTGAATTTCCTCATTGTGCCTACTCTAAATTTAAGACAAATTTCATATGTTGAAATTATTCCTATTATTTTAACAAATGATCATGTAAATACTAGTCTTTGGACCTTATACTTTGATGGATCTAAATCAGCAGAAGGTGTTAGTATTGGATTCATTTTACTAGATCCATAAGGCAATAAATTTATTTTATCTTGTAAATTAAATTTTCCTCGTAAAAACAATGTTGTAGAATATGAAGCCTTACTTCAAGGTCTTCATAAAGCCATCGAAATGGAAGTAAAGAATATCAAAGTCTTTGGTGATTTAGAGTTAATTGTTAGGAAATGCAAAAAAACCATTCATTGTGTATCCAATCATTTAAAAAGCTATAGGCATGAAGTTTGGAACTTATCTCAAAACTTTGACAATTTTGAATTAAACTTTATTCCTTGATCTCAAAATAATGATGCCAATCTATTAGCAAATGTTGCTTCAAGGCTTCTACTAGTTGAAAATTTCTCACCTAAAAAATTCTCATTTGAAATACTTTTTAGGCCATATGTAATCAATAATGTATATAATTAGTGAGTATTTGACAATGATGATCAAATCAAATATGTTTTGACTTTAGAAGATACTTTTAAAGAATATGTTATTGATGAAGATCAACATGATGCATAGTTGCAATCAGACTTTCCTGATAAATTTGAATCATAAAATTTAATTCCTAAATCCATAGTCCATTTGGAAAATTTATATGATTTCTAGAATAGATTTAAAGGTAGTACAAATTGCAAGTCTAACAGTTCTTCAATGCAATTTGAAGTTGTTAATTTGGGAACAGAGGAACAACCTCAAAATGTTAATATGAGACTCAATTGTATTCCTATAGAATGATCTCGATTCATCAAATTATTAAAACACTACAAAGTCATATTTTCATGGACTTATGATGATCTCAAATTTTATGACACCAAAATCATTAAACGTGTAATCCCAATAAAACTAGATACAAAACCTTTTCAACAAAAACTCAAAAAAATGAATTTAAGGCTTGAAGGTCAAATCAAAGGGGAATTAAACAAACTGTTAAAGGCTAAAATAATATTTCCTATTTACATTCTCAATGGGTATCAAATTTCATCCCAGTCCAAAAGAAGAACGGGGATATTGTAATTTGTATTGATTTTAGCGATCTAAACAAGTCCTTTGAAAAGGATAATTACCCAGTTCCTCCTATGGAAAAAGTTTTGCAATTTTTTTCAGGTTCGAAGATGTTTTCTTTATTTGATGGATTCTTAGGTTACAACCATATTTGAGTTTCTCTTGAAGATCAGATTAAAATTGCTTTTCGAACCAAATGGGGAACATACGTCTATAAAAAAATGCCTTTCGGACTATCAACATAGGAGCTACTTTCCAAGGAGCTATGGATATTGTTTTTAACAGTCTAATTAATAATTTCATGGTATTGTATATGGATGATATTACTATTTATTCAAAGAAAATATTACAACATGTCGATCATATGAAAATAATATTTGATAGATGTTGTAAATACAATATTTCTTTAAACCCAAAGAAAGCGATATTTGTTGTCACTCAAGGTAAATTGTTGGGTTTCATAGTTTCCAAAATGAACATTATAATTGATCCAAAAAGAGTTAAAGAAATCTTAGAAATTACTCTTCCTCATAATAAGAAATCCATGTAATCCTTTCTAAAGAAGATTAACATTATCAGAATATTCGTGCCTTGTTCTGTAGAAATAGTCAAACCTATGTAAGACATG
This sequence comes from Pinus taeda, assembly GCA_000404065.3. Lineage (NCBI taxonomy): Eukaryota > Viridiplantae > Streptophyta > Pinopsida > Pinales > Pinaceae > Pinus > Pinus taeda. Next base: position 28,755 of record APFE030312198.1, read on the forward strand.
ATTAAAAAGGAATGTACTTTTAAATGGGGTGTAAATGAGAGAAATGCTTTTGAAAAATCAAAGAGGCTATTGTTGTTGCTCCAACATTATTAGTCCCAATTTTGATAAATATTTCTTGTAGTATACATTTGCATTTGACATCTCTTATGCAGTAGTCCTTACTCAAAAGAATTCAGACGATATTGAAATTCTAAATTATTTTATGAGCTATGGGTTTCAAGGCTCTAAATTGAATTATCCACACATAAATAAGCAAGCTTGTGCAGTCTATAAATCCGTCAAAAAATTTAGACCCTTTCTTTTAAAGTATGATGTAAAAGTCATAGTTTTGCATCCTGCAATCCAAAATATGTTGGTACAAAAAGGTATAGGAGAAAAGAGAACCAATTGGATGAATGCACTACAATAATATGATCTTGAGATCAAACCATCTAAAGTCATTAGACGGAAAGGCCTATGTAAATTGTCAACTGAATCATAAGGTTATGATTCAGACAGAGAATAAAGTTCACATTCAGAGGTAGGATGTTATAATGAATTTGAGGTAAGTTAATATAAAATCCATTATGTTACCATTCCAACAAATACTTGGTATTCTGACATTAAGTATTTCTTAACTCATGGTAATGCCCCTAATCATTTATCAGGTAAGCAAAAAATAGATTTACATTTAAAATGTTCCAACTATCAACTAATTGATGGTGTTCTTTTTAGAAAAAATTACGATGATGTTTTGCTAAGATGCTTAGAAAAATCTGATGTGGAGAAGGTTTTAGTTTATTTACGTAATGGTCCTGTTGGTGGACATTTTGGAGGAGAAACCACTGCGCATAAAATATTACGAGCTAGATATTATTGGCCAACTATTTCAAATATTCCTATGCATATGCAAGGAAATGCAAGGCATGTCAAATTGTTGCTAGAAAAGAAAAAAGACTAGCTCTTCCTCTTCAACCTGTTGAGGTTGAGGGACCTTTTGAACAATGGGGATTGGACATTATTGGTGAGATTAACCCAAAATCTTCAAAAATGCATAAATATATTATCATGACCATTGACTATTTTACAAGGTGGATTGAAGCAATCCCACTAAAAAAGGTCAATGATGAACATGTGATTTCTTTTCTCGAAAATCACATAATCACTAGGTTTGGTATCCCCGCATCTTTTTATATTTGACAATGCATCTTATTTATCTTCACTTAAAATGATTGAATTATGTCTGGAAAAAGGAATTAAAATTGATTTTTTGCTAAATATTATCCACAAGGTAATGGATTAGCAAAATCAGCAAACAAAAATCTAATCCAAATTCTCAAGAAAATTGTCTAAAAACATCAAAGAAACTGACAACCAGTTATCTAATGCTCTATGGGATGATAGAGTTACTCCAAAAGGAGCATTAGGTATTTCCTTGAATATGGAAAGTAATTTATCTTACCTCCAAAAAAAAATCTCCCATAAATATAGTTTTTTTATTTTTCTCTGCAAATACTAACTTCTATTAACTGAAAGGCAAAATATTTTTACATATGATCGAGGCATAACAGCACTTGACAAAACAGAACTGCCCCATTACAGACATAAGCTGGGGAAACCAGTTACAAAGTGCAAGAGACCAGAAATCAGACATAGAGAGAGACATGCGTTGTCGAGAAGGAGAACTGAGCCAGCACAGAGACACAAAAGACATTGCAACCCAGCATATAAAGAGTCATCAAATTCCCATCTGGGAGCCAAAAAACAATAGGACAATTGCATAGAAACCTGACCATAAGCCTGAAACCAAAGCCGAAACAAAAAGAGATAGTCCCAAGTGGCGTTACTTCTCCTTTGTTGGGTCATTGTCCTTCTTCTCATCCCGAGCAGTGTCGTCAGTCTTCAAACCTTCATTACCGCTTAAATCGCTGTCAGGGATAGCTATGGCATGTTCCGCCTCGCCATGAGTTCTGTCCTCAGCTGCAGGTCCTGTGTCTTTAAGTGGAAGAAGATTTTTAAGAAAAGCCTCCTGACCATCTTTCTCTTTTTCCCAATTTTCCATGATGTCTTTGCCTGAGGAGTTCTCACTGCCTGGAGAGGGATCAGGGGCGATGCAGGCCAAGGGGGAGACAAGGTTTTCCTCTTCCGAGAGTATAAGGGTAATGTGGGCAGTGACCAGGGGCCTGTGCAGATTACTTTAAAATTTGAAGTGTGTTGTTTGAAAAGCACTATTCAGACGAGGTTTCCGACCAAAGCCAACAGAAGGCCCGACTTCATGGGCGAGGGAGGGATTGAACGATTCCATCGCCGTTTCCATGGCATGACCAACTGGAGGATGCAGACGGGTGTCACGAAGCCCCCCAAAACGATGCCGCTTGCCTGAACGAACCATGATAACAGAAAGAAGGTAGGACTCAAAAGGGATATGGACGGGATGACCACCGGGACGGAGTCAGGCGAGGCAAGAGGGAAGCCCAACAGAGCTTGCGACCGACACCACAGTATGACAAAGCTTATAGACAGCCACAAAAATTGCAGGCAATAATAGAGAGCAAGAATCTGGAACAAGGGAGAAATTACCCTTGGGAGAGATGGCTTTGAGCCCGCGGTAATGCACCAAATTTAAGCCATCACTCACGGCTCCCGCAAACCAGGTTCTATTACCGCGCAATAGAGCACAAAGCTTGGTGAGTGAACCATGGATCGGCATGATTATATCAGGAGGCATATTGCGTCGATCCACGCAGAACTTAAATGCAAATCCTCCACCCGATCTCTCATTAATACTCATTCCCTGCTCGCATGAGGTTACGTCCTGGGAGGCCACGCTGCTCTGCAGCTGGCAGTAATGGGCATTAACGTTGTGCATGGAGAACTGTGATACCAGTAATGCCACCCGGATCCGGGACTCCCATAAATATAGTTAACTTATGAATTGAAATTCAATGAGAGATATGCTTGTTAGACTATACACATTATTAAAATTAGAGGAGGAAAGACAAAAGGCTAAAGCTTAGTTTCATGAACATAAAGAAATCATTAAAATATGGTTTGATAACCATTTAGAACCTGACAAAGATTTTGTTGTGGGGGATTTAGTGCTTAAATGGGATAAAAGCCATCAAGAAAAAGGTAAACATTCTAAGTTTTAGCATGTTTAGAATGTTCCTTTTCAAATTTCTTCAAAACTCAACCCTTCAACTTACGTCTTGCAAACATTGGAAGGCCAATTTGAAAATTTGCCCATAAATGGGTAGATTTTAAAGAGGTACTTTTCATAAGGAAGTCGTTTCGTCCATATGTAAATAAGTTGTTTTACTAAAGGATGTGGGTGTCCTCAAATTTTTATTTTTCTTTTTCTTTTTCTTTCATGTTGGTTGTGTACCAAGATTTCATTTTATTTTTTGTTGTATATTTATAACAATAGTTACATATTTAAAGAAGTATATTTTATCAATTAACTATTTATTATTCAAATGGATTTAAAGTCTAAGGACAAAGTATTCTTGGAATATGAGAGGTCTAGATATGCTTGTTATTACTTTTACTGTTTATTCAAACTCTTGATAATAGGAAAATGCTTAGTTGATTAGTTTATGTTATAAGATTTCCATCACTATCATTTTTAAGATAAAATGAATCCTATCAAGTAATGAATAATAAAATGCAGTGTTTGATTTGTTAATACATTAGAGATTTTGCTTAAAATTAAAACAACTCTTATATCACCCCTCTCTTTTAAGTTTTGATACTAAAATTTGCTCAAAAAGGGAAACACGTTATAAGGATATTGTTGATCAAAGAGTTAGAAAAACATTTCTAAAAAATGAAATGTCGTAAATAGTAGAAAACTCACTGGAGTACTAAAGAAACTTGTTGGCAGCGAGTAAATTCTCCTATGATATCAAGGTAATATTCACCAAGGTACTAAACAAGCTTATTGGTAGTGAAGCTATGTCAAGATTAAGAGAGATTATTAAAATGAAAAGCAAAATACTTTGATAATATTAAAATCTTGAACTTAGTATAAAAAGTTCAAAATTGATTAGATTATAAATTTTTAAGGTTTAAAAAATTTCATCTATTTAACTCTTATTACATAAAATTTTCATTCTTTGTCATAAATACTTCTATTTGAATGTTTAATTTCCATCCAATATATTAAGAATTTCTTGGGTTAATAATAATTTGGAAGAAATTTCTGAAAACTTTGTTTTTATTTGGATTTTGAATTAATCCTGACATAAATAACTGCGTCTACCAATGTGTCGCCATTTATTGTTAAGACTACAACAACCTCATTTCTTTCATTGTTTTGTTTGTATAAAATAAAGAAAAAAGGGCCTATCAATTTTTAATTTTTATTTTTTTGTAAATAAATCTTTTTACAATGAAAGAAAACTCAAAAATTCAAAAAACTAATTAAAAAAAAAATACTTCAAAAAATTTTGAAAGTCAAGAGGTCAAACCTTTTTAATTCCCAAAATGATGAAGAAAGATTGTCAACCTCCCCACTATGATAACTCTGACCTATCGTATTCGGGATTTGGTCCTAAAAATATTATTTTGTAAAAAATCTTTCCATGATCCCGACATCCAACTTCCTGACCTCTCGAGCAACCCGACTTTTGATTTCAGCTCGGCAGTTCTTATTTCTGCGATTATAGCATAGTTAATGCCCCTGACATGGGGGCTTTATAACACCATATAACACGCCTGCGCGTTTTTTTTTGTGTTATATGGTGTTATTAAAGCCCCATGTCAGGGGCATTAACTTATGCATATAGGTCGCAGAATTAAGGAACTGCCCTTCAGCGGGCTACCCTGACTCGGCCTGACGTCAGAGTCAAAATAATAATCCATAAAAGTTATTATTTGGAAATATCTTTCTGACCTTCGACATGTCGGACTTGTGACCATCTCAATTGCAAATAAAAAATAATCATTTTTTTAATTAAAGTGTTTATTATTATTATTATTAATTTTATTTATTTATTGATTGTAAATTAAGTCATTAGTCACATTTTTCTATAGGTTTTGAATGAAATATTTCCTGGACACCGACGTCCCGACTGTGCCTCGTTCTTTGAAAAAAAAAAGCCTTGTTGCATTTAATTGGAATTCAATACCTTTCATGAGAATTAAACCTCTCAAACTCTGAAATTTAATCAGAAATTATCGAAGTTTTTCATCTTTCTCTCTTTCAAACTGCATTGAATGGTTAAGCATGAAAGTTGAGTAAACTTTAGAAGAAAATATGGCCAATTGAAGGATAGAGGACATGCATTCAAGGAAGTTGAAGAACTCTAGAGTGTTTAGTTTTACTCACTACCCCATTATGATTATGACCCTAATGGAATAATAAATGATCATTAGAAGGCTATAAGTTATATTAAAACTTTCACACATCAAAATTTTCCTTTTGATGATGTTTTTATAAACATTTATGTTTTTTTTCAAGTGGTTGAAAAAGTGAAACTAATGAGTAATGCAGATAGGGAAAAACTTCAGGAGTTTAGGGAAAATAATTATGAAGATTATCTGATGTGGCCCGTCCACGTGGCCCTGCCTTGACTCCGCTGCGCCTGGTACCTTTCGGATTTGGTGAACTGATTTGGGTGTTATTGCCAATCGGATATGATTGACCTGCTCATTAATGTTTTGTACTCGGTCGACCTACCCCTCGTACTTGGCCTATCCTCCGTCCGGCACCTGTCCGCCTCGATCTGGGGTAACCCTAATTCTCCGTTATGGTTTATTGTTGTTGCCTTTTCGCGCTTTGGTCATTTGTGCTGGGAACTTCGACGCTCTGCAACTGTTTTTTTCTGGTTCGGCTCTGTGTTTGGAAATATTGTCTGTGTGTGTTCGTCTTTGGTGATTTTCTGGTCGGAGGATGTGGTTTTCCACCGTAGTTCCGCTGGTACCTCTGTTACTTGGTTGCTGTGGTAAGTTTTCTCTCGTTCCGCGTCTCCGTTGCTGGTTTTTTATCTCGGTTTTCTCTGTTGAATTACTCCTTGGCTAAACGTACTGGTATGTTGGTGAATACATGGTGTTTGTCGGGTTATTTCACGCCTCGGCGTCCTTACTCTGCTCCAGAACGATGCATTCGAAGACCTGTCACATTTCGGTCTCGGCGCTCAACTCTTCCGACCTGTAAGTTATCTCTCCATGCTATAATTTTGTTTTCGTTTATCGGATTTTTCACTGACCTCTTCGGCTCCTCCGTGGTCAGGTGGGTGCTCTCGATATAATGGAATCCACTCTTCTTCAGGTAAATAATCTCTCGTCTGCAACCCTTGCTCACAAATACATTACTCTATTTCTTGAGTTTGTTTGTTCTGTTGAGACTCGGCACTTAACAGGTCACGGTTTTGTTTCCTGGGTTCCCTTCCCAAAACCCTAACTCGCGTGCTTGTGCTGTTGTATGTTGCAGGTGGCGGCACTGTTGTTGTCTGCAATAATCGTGGCCTCGACTTCCGGGTAGTTCTGAGTCTTTTCCGCTTGTCGTTTGTCTTGTTGTTCCGTTTGCCTGTAGGTAGATATATTATCGGTCTGGTTGAAAAAGGAAAAGGGTTTCCTCTGTTCTTTTTGGCCTTACACGGCACTGTCTGCTTGCGATAGGTTGTAGTAGGCTCGGCTTTCTGTAGGTCTGTTACTGGTCTTCAATATGATGTATGGACTCGTTGTAAGTTTTGTGGTCACGCTTGTTTTAAGAGCAAAGGGGTCTCGGCCCCGGACTGATACGTTCGTTCCTTGTCTGGTTACTTGCTGTAGTTTGCCTGCGTCTTATTCCATGATTCGTTAGCTGTCTTTGTTGCTTGTATGTGGTCGCTATATGCGCGGTGACTGGGAGCTATTCTTTAAACTTGTTTGCCTGCATATTTACTTACCTGTGCAATTTTGTTTACATACATTCGACTATAGATTACAGTCGTTCGATACTGTTATTTAAACACAGTAAAGTACAGAAAAATTGTTTAAATACTCAGACGTAAAGATTTACATAGGATTATGAATTTACTCTGTCATACATAATAATTTCTAGAAGAGGAAAATTTGATATTCAGAGGAATGAAGTTCTTTTCTGTCCAAAAAATAATGACAATTCTTTTCTCTGTTTATTTTCTTCGCTGTTGAACTGAACCCCTAGTTCCGATTGTTTTTCGTCTTTTGTTTCCTTCGAGGATTCGGTTGGTGACCGGTTCTCAACCGTTTACAAAACAGTTCAATAACCGAAATCATTCAGTTTTTGTTTGTACTTGACTCCTAACTATTCTAATACTGGTCCCACAAAAGTGTCTGTGGACTTTAGGTAAAATAAACTAATTCTACAGGTTACAATAATCACTGACAGCTGTAAAATAAACTAATTAAAATGAATTAACAGAGATTCTAAATACCTGTAGCTGACTCTGACAAAAGAAAATAAAATTAACTTAAAAGTAATTGACAGCCTTGCTGTCCCTGGTCAATTTGCTTAGTCTCCTTAGTCTTTTTCTGAAACCTCATGTGTCCCGTTTCGGTCTCCACCCTGTCGTCCAGATGCTCCTGCATCATTATCTTAAATAGAGAAATATCCATTCCTCTATCTCTATTCAAGATTTAAAATATCTTGAATATTTTAAATATAAATTCAATCAAATTCTTTCAAAACCAACCTCTTCTTCTAAGAAATATCAAGAGATTCAAATTGAAATGTACCTAATGTTTTTTTCACATCCTAGGAATCAACCAATTTAGATACAAGCAAAGATTATGGTGCTAAAGAAGTGGAACAAGAAATTCAGATTGGTGAAAAGAATATGACAGTTGCAAAGGTTAAAGAACTAGAGTAAGATATAACAAAATAAGTAGAACCAATAGTCAAACAAGGCTCTCCTCCCAAGGATATTATTTTTTTTTATCCTCCAGATGAAACTAATCATCCATATTTGTAGTCTAAAAAGGATGATGGACAAATTGAAGAAATGGAGATTGATAAAAAGGATGAGAAAGAAATTGCTCATTCAACATTGATAAGCAGTACTAACAAAGAGAAGTAGTCAATTGAATAACAAACAAAAGCTACTGAGATTTTAGTGTTAGAAGTATCTCCCAAAACATCCATGACTCCCATTTCAAAAAAAAACCTCTAAGTTCATTTATGCTTAAACTTGTTACTGAAATGGAACCAGTGTCTAAATTGTTCCATCCTTCGCTGAATATTTTTTCAATACACAAACAAAATCAGTTGTAAGAAGAACTAAGAAGAGGAAATTTCATACTTTTGAAACAATTTCTGAACATAGTTAGTAGGACATAAGTGACGTGAGGGAGAAAGTTGAAGATTCCTCACAAGCTCTTGTAGCCTTTGATAATAATCATCAGTATCATGCTAGTGAACTAGTAGCAACATATCAAAGTAAGATGCAATGAATCAAAGAGTTGGAGATGCAAATAGAAAAGAGAAAAACATTCAAAGAAGAAAATTGGCAAACCCATTTTGCAGCCCTTGTGGGAGGATTTACTATTGAAAGGGACAATTTAAAAAGTCAATTTGAAATCTAGTTGAATGAATTAGAAATTTAACATTCCCAACTGATTGAGAAAAATAGAAAGGCACATAAAGATCAAAACCAGATGTTGAAAGATGAAGTTGAAAGAAATAATGAAATCATGAATGAAACATTAAAAGAACAAATTGAAACTCTTCAGTTTCATTTGAAACAGATTCATGGTGCTAAACAAAGTATAAATGTGTTCAAAGAACAAGCTTTGTAGGTCAATCAGATAGTCTAGAATGATCAAGCTACAATCTACAGACGAATGGATAAAATTTGTATATTTTATCAAGATATTTTGAATCTCAATGAAATAATTGAGTCTTTAATTAAGGAGGATAGAAGTATTAAAGAAATATTTACATTAATTCTTGAATGGGAAAAACATTTACAACTTATGTACATTCCTAAAACTTCTAAAAAGGATACAAGTTTGATGTTTTCTTTGTTAAACCAAAGAGAAGCAGACGCAAAAGAGATCTAAGCATTGACTAAGAAGTTTATTAAACATTGTATCAGGGTATGGGAATCTGGAACAAATTTTATTGAAGAATTTGATCTACGAAGATCAAAATCATTAAGAGAAGCAGTATCGAGGTCCCTGAGCCAACAACAAATAAAAGACAACACAACAGAGGATGAAAAGGAAATAAGTGGAACCAAAATCTGGACTCAGCAAACCTTTCAGAAATTTCTACAATTTCCTTTTGAAAAAATCAATCTAATTTCACAATTTGATATCAAATATACGAAAAAGAAAAGGTCATCCTGAATTTGGTGTCAATGTGCCAAGCCAACATAGTTCACATTCATCCGATTCATTTTTTCTGCAATTACTCAGGTGTATAAATATTGGGTAAGATTTATCCAAGCAAATGTTCTCCATCCGATCAATATTGAAAATAACGACTCTGAAGATGAGGAGGAAGTTTGAAACAACTTACTATTTTTTTTTGACAATATCCTTTTATAAGGATAACATTTTATTTTTAGCATTATCTTTTGATCGGAGGAAATCTTGAATATTTTCTAATTTTAGATGAACAAATAGACTTTATCTTATTTTTATTTTTAGTATTTATATGACCTCTTACGTTGGTGTAAGGGTCGATGAATTGTAGAAACTCAAGACTTGCATTTTATAATCAATTTTTGAAGTGAAGCTTTTTTGAAGATCTAATTCAGAGTTGAAGGTGTTTTTGAGTTATGAGACTGATATCCTGTCATAACTTTAATTTCTTAATGGATGTATTTGGTACTCATTTTCTAACTTTCTTTATGTTTACCTCTAACTGAATATTAGAATATTCTATTAATGTTTCTTAATATATGTTGCAGTGTATTTTTGCTGTCAATGAAAATTATGAACTGTTTTCTATTTATTTTTCTATTTGATGGTGAAATTTGATATTCAAATAATATAACGTTGAGCTACTCTTGTTTTCGAGATAGGTTTCAATTTTAAGTTATTTTTTGTAGTTAGTGAATGTAAAAGAAATATTCGTTAGGCATTTATCTTAAGAGTCCTCCCAAATCATCTTATGTGGTTAGGTGGACCCAAATTCCAGCCAAATTCAAACACATATAATATTTTCTTTTAAATATTATGTTTGAATGAATCTTTTATCCCACCACCCTCATTATTGTCTGTCCCTTAGATCAAATATAATTTGCATAAACAATAGTCTATATATTTTTTGTAGATAATTGTATTTATAAATCTATGTCATATATTTTCCCTAAAATTGGTTTAATTTTATAGTTTATTTATTTTTGTTTTGTTTAGTTTTATTTTAAAGTTAGAATAGGAAATAGGGCCTTGATTTTGGAGAGTATATAGCCATTTCAATGAAAAGGAGTCTAATTGGGACCCTGATTGGGCCAAGAGTCACTCATTCAATAGGAATTTTTTCACCTATCAATAAGACCATTTTTCGTCTTTCCATTGTAAGTTTGTGCAAATGCCTTAGCAACCTCTACATTATGGCCTCGAAGGGCATGGATAAAGTCCCACCATCCTACTTCTTTAAACATGGTGAGATACTCCGCATACACTTCTATTGTCTCAGAGTCTAGGGGGTTAAAATCTCACAACGGGGACCATTAAATGGGGTAAGACTCACAATACGCTAGAGGTTTTCATAGAAGATAGGTAAAACAATTTTGTTATATGATAGAGTGAAATTTGATACACCAGATGCCAAAGAGTTCTACAAAAAGGTCGGAACAGAGTTCAAATTAGGGTGAAATAATAGTCGCATACAAGATTAGGTTTTGTGCTTTGATAGGTTTGAAATGACACTAAATATCAGGTACCAATAGTACAAAGTAGAAGTAATGGAGGGTCTAAATAATTATGAGAAAAATGTGGCCTCTAGGTTATTCATTCATAACCATAGTTCAAGTGTTGGACGATCAAATCACCATTGAAACCATTGTTGCCACATAATCACAATAACCTATCAAATAATGATTAGAAACCTTTTCAAATATGAATACTCCATAATGTGATATGACTTGCAATTCTTAGGTTAAAAAAAATAGTGAGTGGGTGAAAATCAACATTATAATCAAATATCATTCATAGTCTAAAACACCTTTGAATTAGCATAAACTATTAATCACAAAGGTTTAACCCTTGGGTCATATAAACATGAAATTGAAACCTGAAAATTACCATATTCCCTATAGTTTAAATCTTATTCAAATTATTAAAAGCCATAACAAAGACCAATCCCTAATGTGGTTATTTGAATTATGAATAATGGTGTTCGTATAAACTTAAAGGTTATGTAACAAAAATGCATCCAAACTCTTAGGAAAACATAAAATCAAACGCTAAGTAGTGTATAATCCAAAAACCACCATTAGGAACCACAAAAAAAAAAACAAAAACAAAAAACAAAAAACAAAAAAAATCCTTTACTTGAAGGTAGTAATCATAAAAATGACCCATGGAGTCTATGTAAAGAGGCCTATTACAAATACATTCCAAGGCACATTCCAACAATTCGTAGGAAATTGAAAACTTATGTCATTTATTTGAAAGATTTAAAAATCTAAAAGAAAATAGAATCAATGTTCAAAATCAATAAGGTAATAAATTAACCTATTAATCTTATATAAACTTAAAGGGGGCTCATTTCATTTGGAGAAAATGGAAGGGGAGTTGTTGGGAAACCAAAAGGTTTGCAACCAACATCCTTATGGCCAAAAGTATTGCATGAATAATAATACCCATAGAAAGAGATTGTTTGAATGATGGTAGATGGTATTCATGAGGGAAGCAATCTTCCTTTATTGCTTGCTTGAGAGGACTTCCTTTTCTACTACATCTTTTGTTGATGAACCTTAACACAATTGTTTGTACAATCATCTACAAAATGTCCAAAATTATTACATAAGTAACATTAAACAACATTCATTAGGGGAGTGTTGACGGTGTTGGATACCACCAAAATTTAAGGGGATCTCCCAGATGTGAGGTCCCAATTAGACCTCACACCATTTGGTGTAGGAGTCCCATCCGACTGTATGGTTTGGCCACCATTGGAAAGGTTTCAAAGGTGTTCCTTGGTTACTAAACATGTATAAGATATCACACTCCTCTTTGGGGCAAATGGTATGTAATATTTATGTTACACCAATTGCAAGATGCGCAAGGAATTTCCACATATGGTAAGGGAAAACAAGCCTCTGGTTGGGGAAGTAATAGTAATATCCTAAGGGGAACCTGAGAATGAAGAGAAAGGATTTCTGATTACCTACAAAGTAGTTCACATGATAAACAACAATCATGAAAACATGACAACACCTATTCAACAATATCCATATCCAAGCAACGAATTAGTTCATTAGACTTAATATGTAATTAAAACAACATATACCACATACATAACAAGAATATTCCTACTATATCCACAATGCATGCATGAAGAAGTGTTGCGTCATAGAGCTTTTGATCATAAATGAAATATCCCAAGTGTTGGAAATAATACTGAGAGGGGGGGGTGAATCAGTATTATCACATTAATAAAACCTTTTCATTTCCATAATTAGATTCATATATGCTACTTCCACAACTTCTTATGATTAAGTTAATTGATCTTCAATGAGTGCATTAGAACATTATCAACCATGTTATCAGTTAACAGATGCAGTAACATAGAATAGATCATCACACATAAGGCACACACATGACCACCATGATATAAGGTGGAAACCCAATGCGGGAGAAAACCACCTGCTGCAAGTCATCTCAATCTTCTTCTTAATAAGAAAATCCTTTTACAATATTTTGTACTGGTGCAGCCTTATACCAGTACGGGAGCTACAACCCCCTTTGCTCTTGTACTAGCTGATCCATTTACTAGTACGCAGGCTACTACCTGCTACAATGCTCAAAAGATTTCCTTTAGCTCTTGTACTAGCTTAGATACTAGTACGTAGGTGCTGACCTACAATCTTCTCTCCTCCAGGTACCATGTTTCATCAATTTTCATATTGGATACACTGAAGCACAACAGATAATCTGAAAGACCACGTTTCATCCAATTTTCATACTGGACCCAATAACCACATTGAAGCTCATAATCAAGCAACCTTCTGAAACACCCAATCACTAGATCAATACTTCTACAATGAGAGTCATCAATCAGATCTAGTACATCAGATTACATAAAGATGAGTCATTAAGAACCTGATCCATTCATCCATCAATGTATAAACATTTAATCAATCACTGTTGTTACAGCAATGATAAACATGGATAGCTAAGTAGATTTCATGAGAAGTACGCAACTTCACCCATACAACAGCTGCGTATAAGTACGCAGTGTTTCCAACTGCTTCCCTGCGTATGTGCGCACTGTGCCTCACAGACTTCCTGCGTACGTGCGCTCTGTGTCCAATGAACTGCCTGCGCCCCTCCACATCTGCAGCGCTTCTAGTCCTGCGTATCTGCGCACCTGCAACGCTTCTGTGCCTGCGTATCTCCGCACTTTTCTTTCACTGGACCTGCGTACCTCCGGGTATAGATAATTTCAAGACTTCAAGAATAACCCAGACTGTCATATCTACATATCTGAACATGCGCTGAGGAGATATCAACCCATTAGTAGATCCGACTTGTAGTTCTCATGTTTCTCCTTGATTTAGATCTAGCTATCTCTCATAACTCATCACTAGAATTTCAGATCTAGCTTCTTAAGATATTCAACCCAAAAGCATACTCAAGCCAAATGATCTCCTTTGCTTTATATAGGCAAGCTCTTCCTCAAATCATGGATCATGGGGCTCAATAAAACAATACCACGAGCCAAAACCATAATAACACAATACCGTCGGCTAAATACCATGAGAAACCCCACGTGTGCGCGCTTTACTGCCTTGAAGTGTGTGCACTGGCGGTACGCACCCCATGAATGGGTAACCTGCAGGTATGTACGCACTTTATATAAGACATACCTGTGTGTCCGCACCTTTTGTACGGTGTGCCTGCGTACTCCTTATTTTCTTCAATATTTGAGAGCTGGTCATCAATCTCTGCTACTGTCCTGTTGTACAGTGATCCATCACCTGAATGGGTTGCCATCAAGGACAACACTTTAGCCATAATGCCAACAATCTTCCCCTTTGGACTTGATGGCAAAGCTTACTTGTGAACTGTCATCTGATCCCTTTTTGCTGTCCGGTAACCCATGCATTGTAGATTCATCTGAATGTATACAAGTGAGATGATCTTCTATGAGAGGGTTGCCATCAAGTACAACACATGCATCATAATGCCAACACCAAGTACAATGTTACATAAATGAAATACTAGATCCAGTGTGGAACATGAAGCCACAATTTGATTCTCCAAAGAATGATATGTTTCCTATGCACTACAAGAGAAGCAAAGGAAACACTCCAATAATCCAAGCCCTTTTCTCAAGTTATGAGGAGTATTTATAACAAATGATAATGAATTTTGAGCTTCCTAGTGACTCTTCAAGTCCTATGACTTATGGGCTTCTATACAAATTTTCATATTCCATATATCTCCTTTAAAATTCCAAATGAGAATTTTCACATTCCACATGTCTCTTGGACTTCATTATGTAGTATTTATTACAAAAGAAAAATTGCATATAAGACAATGGCTCTATGAGGCAAAACTACTAACAGGACAAAATATTATCAAATTGACAAGTCATTTTCTTCCTCCTGGAGCTCATTAGTGATATATGTGTGCCATGCTCTAAACTCCACAGAGATGACTTTGATCTGAACCAACAATTTTGTTGCATATTGCATCTTCATCTTAGTGCCTTTATCAATATGGCCTTGGAGCTTCATTGTACATTATTCCATAACCATGAGAGTTTCATGTGAGCTTTGACTAGTGCAATGGCATATTGTAGAATAATGTCTTTGATTATCTCCAAGCCTTCTTGTTTTGATGCTAGCTTGATCTGTTGTATGTACTACCTAATTTCTTGAAAGATGATTTCCCTTCCTCTTATTTCTTCAAGTGATTCTATTGAAAGCACCACATGTTTTTGTGCTAGAGACTTAAAATCATTGTGTAGTTGATTATATGGAGCAATAGTGTTAGTCACATGTTCTCCAAGATGGTTATAATTCTGTTGGTGGAGTCTCAACTATACTCGGTTCATTTCAGCCGAAATCCTATCCTTCTTAACCAAGTAGTGTGGAACATTAAGATATTTGGCAACCCATTCCTGAATCTGACCAACCGATCTTCTTGCCACTTTCAAGAGTTTCAAGAATTCTTCCGATTCTTCTAAATTCCAATGAGAGGAGACACCACTTGTTGTAGAAATATCATTTCGTCATAAAACCATGCCATGGTATCCTCTATTGGCCCCAGTTCCTCTTGCATGATTGACTGTCATTCGGTTGTATTGAAGTTGTGTGAAGATAACCGTTTATTTTCCGCAACAAGGGGTTCCGACTACTGCTTTACTATAACTAAATATTTCCTTAATCGTGCATTCTCATTAAATAGATATTCTGAGCTATCCTGCATTGTTGTAGCGAAAGAAACAATTTTCGCCATGATTTCCCTGGGATTCCTTCTAGTATTAGTAGTTATCACATTTTCTGTAGATATTGAGATTGGGTTTTGATGATCATTTGGGAAGTATCCTCGCCTCTGTTGCATGATCCTCTTCTTGAGATGATGAAATGTGACATTTCACACATCCATGAATCTGTCTTCAAGTGGATGTGCAATTCCCATTTCATCAAATGGGAGATGGCCACCCGTAAGAGGAGGACCTTCTGGAGAACCTAGCTCGTCATCTATGGGATGGATGGTATCATCTTCCTCAAACTCTTCATTTACCTCCTGTGTCAATCATTATTCCTCTAGTCTCTTTGCTACTTCTTCCTCCAATAACTACATATGTTTCTCCTCTTCTACTCTCCTTCTTTCCTCTTATTCTTCCTGTTGCTTCTTGAGAAACTCATCTTGTTTCCTCTTCTCCTCTTCCTCTAATTCTCTCCTTTATTGTTTAGCAGGAATAGCTCTTGTGTTCAAAGGATCAACTTTTTATTTCCTACAGCTTTCTCCTATTGAATCATGCTTGATCATTTTCCTATGATATACACTCTATGCTTGAGGAGTTGTTTGTGTTGCCTCATGTACTTTCATATCTTGAGCTAGAGGAACTTGGAGGGAAATGGCTTCAAAACCTGTATATATCTTTCTAATTGCATTATACCAGTCCTTCACCTTCTCAGCTTCTACAATAGACATTGATGAATGTCCCTATTTGAAACAAATACTTTCACAATGTTGCTTTCACACTCTCCTCTGATCATATTTGTGAAAGTATTTAACTGCAAAATGCAAGTGGTCTAGCTCTTGTACTTTTTCATTTTTTGCCTAGTGTATTTTTAGTTCATACAGTCCAATCCTTAAAGGGAAGGTGGGCCAAGGGGATTTTTTCCTTCTATTAAGAACTCTTGACAACCCCTTGTCCAAATGATAGGATACCTCTTCCAAGACCACCATATTAGTCAGATATCGCGACATCAGGTGAGGGGAAATCTAATATCAAAAATATCTTATATATTTACCCTCGAGAACTACAAACAAATAAGCAATATCATGTAGTGACTCCTTCACCTGATCATTCATACAAGGAGGATCGATATCATATATCATATGGAATATGTCTACAAAGAAATGTGCTTCCAACCTGTCATATGTGCCTTTAAAACTTGATTCTGACAACACCCTATAGTGGAAGTAGATTGGAAACTTATTCTACATGGTCCAGTTCCAATAAATTATTGGGAATGCATATTGGCAAGAATCCCATCCAATATAAATGCATACATATAGAATTCTAGTACCTAGTTTGTCCTCAAAGATGCTTTTGCCTGCCCCACATGACGCTACAATACAAATGACAATATATTTCCCCAATTGAAGACTTTACCAAAAGTAACCACCATATTGAGCATATATATTCAATTCTCCACAAATACCTCAATGTTCTTTCACCCATGCAGTCAAAAACACATAGCAATGAGATAATTATATACATCCTTGAGAATCCTGATCAAGTAAATTGTAGATGGGAGGTGATAGAACTTAGCAAGCTCTCGACACCATTATTTAATGATGTAACTTGTGTCGAGATTGGACCATCTGGTGTAAAATATTTTATTAACATATTTTGTGGGCCTATGCATCTTATAGTAAATTTGCATGTCTTCTCCATAATAGTTTGCAAGCTTACCATCGCTTTCGCTATGAAGCACAAGATGAGAATCCTCCATGTGTGTAAGAATACACTCAATCACTTCTGCACAAGGGATGACTAGGAATCTGCATGTAATATGATTCATCCTAGACCACTTGATATAGATGTATACTTCCATATCTTCCATTTTCTTAGTGAATTGTTTCTGCATGAATATGTATTTGATGTCATTCCATGTGACCTCAATATACTTATCTATGAAGCACTATGTATCAGCATAGATGGGAATGGTAGACTTTGTAACTCCAATTTCCTCCTCATTTCTTGCCTCTGAAGCTTATTTATAGGCCACTTGATGTGTAGTAGGAGTCATGGTTACAACAGATGATGAAAGAGTAACAATACTGGCAACTCAAATACCTACTTGTGGAAGCACTCTCATGGCGACGACTATTAGCTTTATGAAATATCTTATCTATTACAAGAAATAGCTTAGAAAATCATATTCAAAGAGCCATGAAATGTAACTAAGAATGTAAGCATACCATGACGATACATAGCTACTTTCATGGGTGGGAAATCTACATGAAAATAAGGAGGGTGCACTTCCAACTCGCGAAGGTATTTCAAGGGTTATTCTGGGTTTTAAAGTGCGTTCATGCACTCAAGAAAGAGAGAGAAAACATAAGGGGCACAGGGTGCACTAACAAAGCACAAAGGAGGTTAATTCGACCCTTCAAGGTGTGCTCATGTTCTCAAGAGGACAAGGAGGGCGCACTAGTGCATGTTGAAGGGATGAAGGAAGAATATTCAAGCCTTCGAGGTATGCTTTTGTGCTCAAGGAAGGTGCAGTTCTTCATGATGAAGGAGTGCGCTCTTGAGGAGAACTTGTCTTTTCTGGGTGAAATTTATGAGTTAGTAGGGGCTTCAACTTCCAAAAGTGCACTATGTCATAAAATGGTTCAAGGACAAGCCCAACCGCAAGATTGAATGATAGATATGTGGAGAGGAAAGATCCACAAGTTTTTATGGGTGATGTCGCAATCATGATTAAAATGTGAAGAGTTTCAGAATATGTAGAGTCACAGCCTGTGACAAAAAATTAACACTTGTAGAAGCAAGAAGGAACTGAAAATCCTGTAAATAAACTGAAAAGAGAAGAAATTCCAGCAAGAAAAGAAAGATCAATAACAAAACATAAAAGGCAACAAATAGAATCGACATGAAAAACTTACTTGGAATGAAGTTCGATGAAGAGTTTCTCGATCCAAAGATGTGTGCCAAACCCAAATGAGAGTGATTATGAGAATGAATGATTAATTGGGTTGATTTGAAAGAGATTACATGTAAATCCATTCCATGCATTCTTTCCACTTGTCGATGAATGAATGCGTTAGTTAGGAGAAGTGCAGTGGGCTCCTATTTTCTAGGAGTGCACCCGTGATGCAGGAACATCCAACACCCTTAGACAAAGGGAGGAATCCAAAGCGGAGTGAAGAGGAGCATGTGGACCAGGGCAGAAAAACATGGAAAAATCTATTTTAAAACAGATTTAAAGATGGAAAAAGATGGATAAGTCTCTCGAGGAGACTTACTAATGTAATCTACCATGTGTATATGCATGCATTCAAGTATGAGAGCTTTGGGGATTTTGTTAAAGGATATGATTAGATCCTTTCCGTGATCCGATCCAATGATCCAACAGTGTTTCCATATATATATGTATCATGAACCTGCGTGTTCATATGGGAGGAGAGACAGAGTTATATAGATAGATTTGTGAAATCAGAGATAGGTGCAATGTAGTCGAAAGGAGACTTTGTGCTAAGGTTGAAATGCCTTAGGATTGTAATCATGCTACATTAGTATAATATATGTGTGTTCATATGAACTGTATGCCTGTATGTGTTATATATATATATCGATATATATGCGTAAATGGTTTCTTTTCCAACTCTGTTTCTCATGTGTGCCGAGGGTTTAAATCCCAATTTTGAGTGGGTTGATCGACCATCAGGCGTGATGGCGATCTAGAGATATTTATGAGCTTATGCATGCTTTGGTAGACGGTGGTGGAGCTGTGTTTTAACACAGAACTCCTTCAAATGGTAGAAAATCAAATTAAAGGGAAAACTTGTCGGAATGCCCTGGAACCGTTGGATCTGAAAGATCAATGGTCCAGATCCTTCATCACATCAGCGGATTGTTATAATAAGGTAGATTGTTGTAAAGCGATAGTGATATGTGATTCACTTGCAACCGTCAGATCAAGGATCCAGATCGACGACTTGAGTGCGATCGGCGATCGCATATCGGAGCAGCAGAGGACTTGGACGGTGGCGCAGTAGAAGGTCGATACGCCAATGGTGATATCACCAATAAACTGATCGGTGATCGGAGCTCTGCCTTATCGGCGTTTAGGCAGTCGAAGATCGGAGGTTGGAGCAGCTCTGTGGAATGTCGCGAAGGAGCAGACCTGCGGACAGTTCTAGTCGCTGGCCTATAATGTTTTGAAGTCTGACATGTATGTTTGGAGCGGGATTTCCTTTGTTCCCGTGTTATCCCGATATATGTGTGGCCAAGGAGTTAAGGCTTAAAAGCACAGTTTAAAGCCTCCGATAGTGGAAAGACCTTATTGTATAATTGCTCCGATGTAGTATAAGTCCATGATTACAAAGGCTTATAGCCTTAAGAAGTTTTTCCGATAAGGCTTGTGGGCCATAACCCACAGGCCTCAAGATCGATTATTTAAAGGAAAGGGATTTTGGATTTACCCCTAAAATCTCATTCCATCAAGTGGTATCAGAGCTTAAGAAGATTTTGCGTGTAAAAGGAGATTAAAGAATTTCCTAAGAAAAGGATTCCAGAGAAGAAGGAGCCGGAGGTATAGTTGTTTGAAGACTGGAGAGTTATGGTCTTACTGTCACACAGAGAATGACAGCAGAAGGTGAGAATGTTGCAACAAACCCAGAGCAAGGTGTGCTCATATGGTTCTAGAGGAGAGAACCTGAAGGATTCCAAAAGATTGAGTGAGGAGAGCTTGGTGAGGTATCATGTAGCAGAAGGAGACTATTACTGCAGAGGTTTGATTGCAGCTCACAGAAGACCATGAAGGTAGTTCCACTGAAGAAATGCAGTGGGTAGAATTGCTAAGGACAAGGAGAAGCATATGACTAGGAGGTCATAAATCTTTGTGCCTCGAGATTCTGATGCAGGAGCATCCAACACCCTTAGACAAAGGGAGGAATCCAAAGCGGAGCGAAGAGGAGTACGTGGACCAGGGGAGAAAAATGGGGAAAAATCTGTTTTAAAACAGATTTAAAGATGGAAAAAGATGGATAAGTCTCTCGAGGGATGTAATCTGCCATGTGTATATGCATGCATTCGAGTATGAGAGCTTTGGGGCTTTTGTTAGAGGATATGATCGAATCCTTTCCGTGATCTGATCCAATGATCCAACAGTGTATCCATATATATATGTATCATGAACCTGTGTGTTCATACAGGAGGAGAGACAGAGTTATATAGATAGATTTGTGAAATCAGAGATAGGTGCGATGTAGTCGAGAGGAGACTTTGTGCTAAGGCTGAAATGCCTTAGGATTGTAATCATGCTGCATTAGTATAATATATGTGTGTTCATGTGAACTGTGCACCTGTCTGTGTTTTATATATATATATATATATATATATCATATATATAGATAACATATATGTATATGTATATATATGTATATGCATGCATAAATGGTTTCTTTTGCAACTCTGTTTCATATGCGTGCCGAGGGTTTAAATCCCAATTTTGAGTGGGTTGATCGACCATCAAGCGTGATGGCGATCCAAAGATATTTATGAACTTATGCATGCTTTGGTAGATGGTGGCGAAGATGTGTTTTAACACAGAACTCCTTCAAATGACAGAAAATCAAATTAAAGGGAAAACTTGCCAAAATGCCCTGGAACTGTTGGGTCTGAAAGTTCAACGGTCCAGATACTTCATCACATCGGTGGATTGTTATAATAAGGCGGATTGTTCTAAAGCGATAGAAATATGCAATTAACTCGCAACGGTCGGATCGAGGATCCAGATCGACGACTTGAGTGCGATCGGCGATCGCATATCAGAGCAAAAGAGGAATTGGGCAGTGGCGCAGTGGAAGGCCTATACACTGATGGCAATATCGCCGATAAACTAATCAGCGATCAAAGATCTGCCTTATCGGCGATCGGACAGTCGGAGATCGGAGGTTGGAGCCACTCTATGGAATTTCATAAAGGAGCGGACCCACCGACAGTTCTAGTCGCAGGCCTATAATGTTTTGAAGTCTAGCATGTATGTTTGGAGCGGGATTTCCTTTGTTCCCGTGTTATCTCGATATATATGTGGCCGAGGAGTTAAGGCTTAAAAGCATAGTTTAAAGCCTCCGATAGTGGAAAAGACCCGATAGTATAATTTCTCCAATGTAGTATAAGTCCATGATTACAAACGCTTATAGCCTTAAGAAGCACTTCCGATAAGGCTTGTGGGCCATAACCCACAGGCCTCAGGATCGATTATTTAAAGGAAAGGGATTTTGGATTTACCCCTAAAATCTCATTCCCATCAACCCGCATGCAACAAGAAAGCGCATGCATGAGTTCTAAAAGGACACATGTCTTTGTGTCGAAGGAATGCACTTAAGGAGGGCACACTCGCTGATCATGAAGGAGTGCGCTCAAGGAGTGCGCTCAACACAAGAGAAACTCTTTGTCAGATTAAAGTGTGATTTTGCTTTAAAAGTGATTTTCTTTGCTTTTATTTTCTTTTTTTGTGTGTGCATGGTGAAAAAGGCTAGTTTTTAAGTCAAGAAAAGCTATAAATTTTCCTAACCATGGGCAAGATAACACAAGTGCTTCTAAAGGTTAGGTGATGATACTTAGGAAACATTGACTAAGGAGGATGTGACACTTAGAGGAAACATAATAATAACAAATCAAAAAATTTGATGACACTAAGGGGCTTGAAATGATAGTTCATGTAGGGTCCAAAATTGAGTTAGGAAACATTTTGGAGGGTCATTGTCGCAGCGAAAACAATTGGTGACATACTGGGAGAACCCAAACTTCTCTGATATGGTTTCATTTATGCACAGTCTCAATTATCTAGGAAGCATTGATTCAATCAGTGAGTTACCTTATCTCCCCACTCTACCCGATTAGAGATGTAGTCTTCCTTGTTCCACTACTCGACATAACATAGCATAAAGCAAGTCAAACCACTACTAGAAGGCTTGGATAGTACCCTAGTGGAGTCACTTCAGGAACACAAACGTTCATCTATTGCATCTTTTTTTGATGAACCTTAACATGATTGTTTGTACAATCATATACAATATGTCCAAAATTATTACAGAAGTACCATTCAACAATATTCATTAGGGGAGCATTGATGGTGCTAGATATTTCCAAAATGTAATGAGATATCCCCGATGTGAGGTCCCAATTAGACCTCACACCATTTGGTGTACGATTCCCATCTAATTGTATGGTCTGGCCACCATTGAAAAGGTTTCAAATATGTGCCTTGGTTACTAAACATATGCAAGATATCACACACCTCTTTGGGGAAATAAGTATGTAAGATTTTTGTTACACTAATTGTAAGATGCACAAGGAACTTCCATGGATGGTAAGGGAAAACAAGCCTCTAGTTAGGGAAGTAATATTAATATCCTAAGGAAAACTTGAGAGTGAAGAGAAAGAATTTTGGATTAACTGCAAAGTAGTTCACATGATAAACAACAACCATGAAAACATGACAATGCATATTCAACAATATCCATATATAAGAAACGAATTAGTTCATTAGAATTAGTATGTAATTAAACCAACATATACCACATACTTAACAAGAATAGTCCTACTATATCCATAATGCATGCATAAAGAAGTGCTAGCTCATAGAGCTTCTGACCATAAATGAAAGATCCCAAGTACGCTATTACATAGATGAAACACTAGATCTAGTAGTGGAACATGAAGCCACAACTTTCTTCTCCAAAGAATGATATATCTCCTATGCACTACAAGATAAGCCAAGGAAAGACTCAAGAATCCAAACCCTTTTCTTGAGTTATGAGGAGCTATTTATAACAAATGATAATGAATTTTAAGCTTCCTCGTGACTCTTCAACTCCTATGACTTATGGGATTCTAAACAACTTTTCATATTCCATATATCGCCTTTTAAATTCCAAATGAATATTTTCACATTCTACATTTGTCACTTGAACTTCATTATGTACTATTTATTAAAAAAGACAAATTACATAAAAGACAATGGCTATATGAGACAAAACTACTAATAGGACAAAATATTATCAAATTGATGAGTCATTTTCTTCCTCCTGGAGTTCATTGGTGATATATGTGTGCCATGTTCTAAACTCCGTAGAGATGATTTTGATCCGAACCATCAAGTTCACTGCATATCACATCTTCACCTCTAGTGCATTTGTAAATATGGCCTTGGACCACGATTTCACATTATTCCATAGCCATGAGAGTTTCATGTGAGATTTGACTGGTGTGATGGCATATTGTAGAATAATATCTTTGATGATATCCAGGCTTTCTTGTTGTGATGATAGCTTAATTTTTTCCATGTACTACCTGATTTCTTGAAAAACGATTTCCATTCCTCTTATTTCTTCAAGTGATTCTACTGAAGGCATCATATGTTTTTGTGTTAGAGACTTGAAAGCATTGTGTAATTGGTTATATGTGGAAATAGTGTTAGTCGCATGTTCTCCAAGAGAGCTATAATTATTATGGTGGAGTCTCAATTTTACTGGGTCCATTTCAGTGGAAATCCTATCCTTCTTAACAAACTATTGCAGAACACTAAGATATTTGGAAGCCCATTCTTAAAGTTGATCAAATAATTTGCTTGCCACTTTCAGGAGCTTCAAGACTTATTGTGCTTTCTTCTAAATTCCAACAAGGGGAGCCACCGCTTGTTGTAGAAGTATCATTTCGTCACATAACCATGCCATTGTATCCTCCATTGGCCCCAGTTCCTCTTGCATGGATGATTTCCATTCTATTGTATTGAAGTTGTGTGAAGATAACCATCGATTTTCTACAGCAAGGTGTTCCGACTGTTGCTTTACTGCAACTAAATATTTCCTTAATCATGCATTCTCATTAAATATATATTATGAGTTTCCCTATATCTTTGTAGCAAAAGAACATTTTTCGCCATGATTGCCTTCAGATTCCTTCTAGTATTAACAATTATCAATTTTCTATAGATATTGAGACTAGGTCGTTAGGATCATTTGGGAAGTATCTTTGTCTCTACTGCACGATGCTCTTCTTGAGATGATCAAATGTGAAATTGCACACATTCATGACTTTGTCTTCAAGTGGAGGTGCAATTTCCATTTCATCAAATGGGATATGGCCACCCATAAGAGGAGGCTCTTCTGGAGAACCGTAGCTCATCATCTATGGGATGGATGGTATCATCTTCCTCTAACTATTCCTCTATTTCCTGAGCCAATTGTTCTTCCTCCAGTCTCTATTCTACTTCTTCCTCCTATGATTACCTTTGTTGCTTCTCTTTGACTCTCCTTTACTCTTCTTCTTCTCCTTGCTTCCTAAGAAAATCATCTTATTTACTCTTCTCCTCTTCTTCTAATTCTCTCCTTTATTTTTCATCTTGAATAGCTCTTGTGTTCAAAGGATAACATTTTCATTCCATGTTGCTTTCTCTTATTGAATCATGCTTGATCTTTTTCTTAGGAGCTATACTCTTTGCTTGAGGATTTGTTTGTGTTGCCTCCTATACCTGCATTTCTTGAGGTGGTAGAACTTAGAGGGAACTAGCTTCAATACCTGGATGTGTCTTTCTAATTGCATTATACCAGTCCTTCACATTCTCATCTTCTGTGGTAGACAATGTTGAATATCCCTAATTGAAACCAATCCTTTCACAATGCTACTTGCACACTCTCTTTGGATTATATCTGTGAAAGTATTTAACTGCAAAGTGCAAGTGGTAGAACTCTATATTTTTTCATTTCCCGCCTTGTGGATTTTTAGTTTATACAATCCAATCCTTAAAGGGAAGGTGGAGCGAGGGGCTTTCTTCCTTCTATCAAGAACTCCTGACAACCCTTTTTCCAACTAATATGCTACCTCTTGCAAGACCACCTTGTTAGTCACATATCGCAACATGAGATGAGGGGAAATATGACATCCAAAAGATCTGATATATGTACCCTCGGGCACTACAAACCAATCTGTGATATCATGTAGTCACTCCTTCACCTGATAGTGTCACGCGGAATGAGTCGATCTTGCGGACAAGGCAGACCTTCCTAGAATCTAATGAAGACCTAATGACAAACAAACCAACCAGACGCTATCTTTCTCTAAATGTGCTTTATAAATAA
>APFE030312198.1:62222-75464 GCA_000404065.3 Pinus taeda
CCCCCATTACACAATTGGCACAACAAAGGGGGGCTCCACCCCCGCTTTAACCCTTCGGTTAACTACGTGGGCTAGTCATGGAAAGAATATAACACAACCCAACAGATTTCTCCAGGTTAGCTTTTCCAATTCCAATTTCTCCAGGTCAACAAATCTTTTCCAATTTCGATTTCTCCAGGTCAATTTGTTTTTTTCAAAAATCGATTTTGAGGGAAAAAAGAAAAGTGTATTTCTAAAATCAATTTTGAAGAACATAGATTCATTTTTAAAATTGATTTTGAAGGAAAAAGAGGAGTTTATTAAAAAAACAATTTCGATTTTGAAGAACAAAGATTCATTTCTAAAAACAATTTTGAGAGACAAAAGAATAATGTATTTCTAAAATTTATTTTGAAGAAGAAAGATTCATTTCTAAAAACAATTTTGAAGGACAGAGAAGTATTTATTAAAAAAAATCAATTTTGACTTTGAGGGATAGAGAAGAGTGCATTTCTAAAATCGATTTTGAAGAACAAAGATTCATTTTTAAAATCGATTTTCAAGGATAAAGAGGAGTTTATTAAAAAATTGATTTCAATTTTGAAGGACAGAGAGCAATATTTTCCAAAATTGATTTTTAAAGAAAGAAAGAGGATTACTCATTTCAAAATTTAAGGATTTTTGAAGGTAGATTAAGGTTCGATTTGCAAGTATGGTGTTGATTAAAGGTAGAGAAGGTTAAAAAAAAAACTGAAGGTGTCCAAAAATCAGTTCTCAAAGGCATTTGGACAGAGAATCTTCCAAAAAGGGTATTTTCAAAGCCAAAATCAGAATATTTTTCCTTTATCTCATCACAAAAAAAGTATTCAAAAGTATATATCAAGTCTTGGTAAGTCACACTCTTGTGATTTTTGAAAGAGAATCTTGTTTTTCAATACATATACCGAGAAAAATATTTATCCTTTAGCTATAAATATTATTTCTCTGTTATATTAAACTTGCAAAGAAAATCAAAGAGAATAAAGAAACATTGGGTTATTGTTATGTCATGAGATTATTTACAGTAGAGGGTTATTTACATTGGTACAAAAACCAAAAAGGAACAAAGACACCCAAATTTCACTATGGGAAGCAGATTGAAACAAATTGGTTTCAATTGGAAAACTGGAGGAGAGAAATAATAGAAATACTCTACCAAGTAGGGCTATTAGAATTCCTAAGAAAATTTGATGGGCACAGTGGAAAAGTAACAAAGGAATTTATAGCTAACTTTGACAATTAGAAAACTAGAGTAGGAGATATTTTTGTTCCTATTACTCTAGAATACATTGTCCAAGCAAAAAATTTTCCACTCACAAGAGAAGAATACCACAAGGGGAAATATTTTAGAGAGAAAGGGTGGAATTTATTTTTATAAAAACAGAGAAAAAGAACATTTGATAAGACTAAGGGAATTCCTAGGGATTGGATAAGAGAACCTTGGGAAGAATTGACCCTTATTGCTATACTTTACATGTGATGAGAGGCACAGTACATCAGCAAGACAATCATCATGTGTAGGCAGAAGGTCAAAGAGGCAGAGGCAAGCATGAGGACATGCTTGAGACTTATCAAGGGGGAGATGTTGGCTCTCTATTTTTGGTCTTTTTCCACATACATTTTCCATCTATCCATCATCCTTTTCTATCATATCATGGTAATTTTCCCACATTTTTTCCTCTTATTGCAATTTAAGGTAAAAACAGTTTTGTCTTTTAAATTTTAGAAATTCTAGTAAAAATTTGGTATTAAAAATTATTTTGACTGGAACAAAATTTCCTCTAATGGTTCCTTTGAAGTCGTATGTGCAGGACACCTAGGTGGAAGCTGAAACTATATTCGAGAAGATTGGGAACCAAGGATTGAGGGACTCTTATTGGCACAATCCAAATGAGTCAAAACAAACTTGGTCAACACTGGTCAAACTTGACTAGTGACCCAAAAATCACTAACTAAAAGGGGCAGTTTTGTGGAATCTTCCCAAATTTTGTGCAGAAAAAGGGATGAGTTTGACCTTATTAGATGGATTAGGACTCTTATAGGTTGTTATAGCTATTTTTTTTTTAATCTTTTATACTTTTGGCTTATTTAAGCACAACTATTCAACAACTATGGACGTGTATTATGACTATTGCGACTACTTTACTTCTAAATATAATTTGAAGAGCTTGTTTTCCATTTTCTTGTTGTTATTGCTATGGAATGTGATTTTTGATCTACAGTAGCTAAAAATTTCAAGTGTACCAAGCAAGGGTGGAGGCTCCCATTCTGAGTTAGGTACACTACAATATAATTTTTTGTATAATTGTGAATATTTTAGATTGTTGTTTTCTTTATAATTTACTTTGAATATTTTCTGAATAGATTCATTATATGCCATGTTCATTTATGTTTTTGAATGATTTACTTTCAGTAATTGATTTAAGTAAGGGAATTTCAACCAAGGCATCTAAGTTAGATCCTTTTCCACCTTGATTAAGAACTGAACTGGAAATTGTGTTTATGCATTTAAATCTTTACTATTTTCTTGATTTGGTTATGTTATTCTTTATGGTGGAACTGATATTGTTGAAATAAGGATAATGAGGAAGGACAACCAAGGCCTCTAAATTAGAGCATCTTCCTCATTGGCTATACTCCAGAAAGACTCATTGCACTCTTGCTTCTAGATTAAAATTTTAATGATTTCTTTTCAAGTGATTTCTATTTGTAATATGCATTTCCATTATTTTTATCTAAACAACTACTTCCAACATTAGTTTAATCTAAGATTCCATATACTTTGGTTTTCTTCTAAATTTACCAACCCAGATTGCTAAGTAAAATATATGCTCTAATTCAACTCCATAAATTAGATTGACATACTTCATTGATAATTATTCAAATATCAATATTGCACCATATCCTTTCAAACAATTCAACATCTAATCCAAGTCATACTCTCACTCATACTAAATAATATGCTTAGGATTAGGAATAAGGAACCCCCCCTTTAGGATATGAAATCATACCTAAAACTATAAGTGAGGGGAATGATTGCCAATGTGACAATGGGTGGCTTACCTAATTATTTTTTAAGTTCATCCCTTGGTGAGGTTAGGAATTTTTCTCTAGGGAGATATGGCCAATAAATTTTTTTGCACTATTTCCAAGGACAAAGTCCATTACTTGGGTGTTAAACATTGGCTTCAACAATATTTACTGGCTAAGATTGGGAATTTTTATCGAGTTAACTCACCTGGTGACTCCATTGTAAGGGAGAACCCCTTTCCTTTAAATATGGATCCTTTGGAAGTTGATGAATATATAAAACCATTGATTTCAAAGGGATTTTTTGGAATCCAAATTATTACACTCCATATTGATAAGATGAGCACCTGAGATATAATGGTGATCCTTTATTAACTTTTTTGATGTTGCAAACTTTCTCAGATACACTTCAAGGATAAATATACCACTCAAGGATGTGTTGATGAGACTTTTTGTTACTTTTTGGAGAATAAAGAGTAAGACGGGGTAAAATATTATGGAAGTCCAAGAGGTATTAATTCCATGGATCTTTCCTTTTAGTTATTTCTTAAACATGGGGATACTCCACTTCAAAAATCTAAATATTATTTTATTAAGTATTGGATAACTTTACAACAAGAAGAGTTTAACGTCTCCTCAGAAAGTCAACCATGTGAAAGAAGAGTAGATGAAGAAATTCCTTGTGATCCACTTCAAGAACAAACATTTCCTTACCAACATATTGAGGATCAACTTTGGTTATCTATAGAGAAATTTCCTAAGACAAGACAAGAAGAAGAGGACATATTACATATGCTAGTGTGGTTCTAAGCTTGATGTATGTAATGGTCTATAATAGGTCAAAAATTGCACATGTAGTGGGAGTATTGAGTGGGTATATGTCAAAACTAGGGAATGAGCATTAGACATAGGTAAAGAGGGTTTTTAGTTATTTGTGGGAGTACTGGCTATGGATTGTGATACCAAGGAAGAGTAGGATTGGAAAAATTGTTGGACATACATGGTTTTTTTGGTGCAAATTGGGTTGGGGATATGGATCACAACAGATCTACAAGTGGGTATGTGTTTAACCTATTTAGATGAGAAATCAGTTAGATGAGAAAAATATAGTTTGTAGTGGCATTTTCAACTACAAAATATTAATACATGGCATCCACTCATGCAAAAAAAGGGAGAAATATTGTTACATAGATTTTGTTTAGGTATTAGGTTGGTAAAACAAGCTATAAGGATAGAATGTGATAGTGAGAATGCAATCTTTCTAGCAAAGAACCCAACTTATCATTCAAAGAAAAAAAATATTGATGTTCAATATTTCTTCATGAGAGATATGATTGAGAACAAGACAACATTGCAGGAAAAAATAGACACTTTAAAGAAGGTTGCAGATTCATTAACAAAATTTGTAAGCTCTAAGAAGTTTCTTTTGTTTAGAGAAACAATGGGAATTGTTTCCCTAAATGGTTGATCATGAACTCCTATGACCCCCTGTGTGTAAATAAAACAAGTGGGATAATTTTGTGCATGTGTTATATTCTTTGCACAATTATTTCCATGTGTTATAAAATGGATTATGTCCTGTAGGAGGGTTTAGGGGCAACACCCACAATTTGTTTTTTGAGAAGTTTTCTTGTTTATTTTTGGTACATGGTTTTACCAAAAGCACTTTTGTGGTGCACGATGGTTTTCCCCATGGTTTTGTAGTTTTAGTTAAGGAATTTTGGTTGTATTATAATCCAAGGTAAATGGTTAGTGGTTCATGGACGTTGTGGGACATATATGTTGTATTTTAGTACTGTATAAGAATATATATTGAAAACTCTTACTGGTTTTCTTTATTTTGGGTTTCTAGGATAAATCCCTTGTCTTTATGTGTGTGTTTGCATTTCTTCAATTTTGTTTTATTAAGAACCTATTTGCAACGACTAATTATATAGGTTTAAAACCTACATCCAAGTGTCAAAATTTTTATTTGGTAGCCCTTTTTGATTCTAGCCATGGAATTTTTCTTTGGATATTTACTTGAATCCACAAAATTGCATGAGGGAATACATTTTTCATTATAGGTATTAGTTACATTTATTAGAGAGTATGGAAACTTTTTTTCCTAGTTGGAACCGATCTAATACATTCAACAAGGAACAACATAATGGAAATGAGTAAATCAATTAGTCTTATGTGGAGTTATTATTGTTCCTTAGCTAAGCACTCTGCACAATTCTTCATGATAGTGATATTTAAATTTTTGGTGTAGGTTATTGGTAGTAAGGGTACCATAATATGGATTGTTTAACTCCTTTTTTTTATTCTTTCCTTTAAATTCTTAGTTTCCTAGTTTATTCCTTATGACTTTAGAGGATGTTTAAGTTCCTAAGTTGTTTGGAACTAACTATCTTCCATGGAAGAGAAAGTTGATAGATATTCTTAGTAGTGAGAACCTATGGTACAATTGGTGCTAGTTTTTAGTCTTATTCAGGTGGGTTGTTTGTTTAGACTTACAAATGTGTTGCTTTGTTGTTGATGACATTGTTTGGATTCTTTAGGAGTATTTCCTATTATTGGTGCTATTGATATTTAATTCATCAAAGGTGTTTCTTTGTTTTACTAGTGGCAATGTTGGTACTTCCTCAAAAGTGTTGTTCATCACTTGTGACCATTTCAAAATTCATTAGTGTATTGTACTACAAAACATTCGATACAACTAATATATTTAGCAGTCCTTGATATAGGAAAAATTGCATGTCTTCTAAATTTATTGGGAACGTGTTGATGTATTTCCATCTTCTTCACAAGTGTTCCATATCCATAGTCATCATTAAGGGGGAGTGTTGGAATGTGTCCCTTTGAAAGGTAATAGCGTTTAGGTTTTGTCAAAAGAATCTCCAGTTTTATGTAAGAGAGGTATATCCCACATTTGTCATAATGTAAAATTCACTCAATGTGAACATTTCATATATAAAGAGGTGAAATTACATTATCCCACGTGTATATTTTGGATTTAATTCTTCAATATCTCTTGATATATAATAGAGGTGAGGGAGTCCAGTGAGACAAGAAAAAAAAAATATCAAAGTATTATCTTTGTAAAGTGGTGAATTATATGTTGAGATTATTTTTGTTAGGATGGAGGTTTTTGAAGATGATAAAGACACTATTATCTTCCCATGGATGTTTCTCTAGTTGGGGTTATACCATGTAAATTTTTCTTTGTCTCCTTTCTTTTATTAATTACGTGTTGTTATTATGCATAAGAGGTTAGATTAGTAAAGTTTGTTGTGTTTTTGTATTGTCGTATGATTATTTCATATTCCTAATATTATAAAATACTTATTGTTTAAGGAAATTAGTTTAATAATGACCCAATTTTATGTTAATGTTTATGATGATATGTTACATAAAGGAGTAGTTTAGATATTGATCAATGAATTATTTATTATGGTGATTTTGATTATGTCATTTAATAACATTTTATTTATCAGTTATAAAATGAATGATCATAATGAAATGATGAATTAAATGAGGTTTGAGCATAATGAATTAATTTATTGTTAATAGTTTTCTTGAGAGTGATAGGAACTATAAGTGCATGTTAATGTGAATTTGGTAAAAATATTGGATTTAAGTTTGAGCCAATTATATTTATTATTTTTTGAATATAAAAATTTTACTATTTATCATGTTTGTGAAAAGTACTGATGAAATGAAATAGTGGGCGTAGGTACATGGATTATGCTTTCCAAATGACCCATAAAAGGGTGATGGGTTTCCATGAAAGTTTACTAAATAGTTAAGGAGAGGTGAAGAAAAATCCATGTTCTCACATGCCACTACTCTGACCATTGGTTTAGCTGTAAAATTCATATCAATTTTAACTTAAATTTGCATGAGGGTAGATCACAATTTCAGT
Organism: Pinus taeda; assembly: GCA_000404065.3. Classification (NCBI taxonomy): domain Eukaryota; kingdom Viridiplantae; phylum Streptophyta; class Pinopsida; order Pinales; family Pinaceae; genus Pinus; species Pinus taeda. The sequence goes on from APFE030312198.1 coordinate 69,178, forward strand.
CATTCACAAGGACCAATTAAGGGGTAAAAAATAAAGCAAACTTGTTATTTTTTAGTAGCCGTTAGTCTCTGAGCAAGGAAAATTTTGTGAGTTAATTGTCATTTCCAGTATTATTCCATTATTCCCCACAAAAATGTTATGGTATTTGAAGGCCAAGTGATCATGGCACCCCTTCAAATTACATAAAGTAATTCTTGAAGGCATGACATGGTTAGAACCCTTGGTATCATTTAGAGTAAAAATGTAATAAAATTAAATTGGTAAAACGAACTTTCCTAAGATAAAATATGTTACGTGACTCACTTAAGAAAAATAATTTATATTATTGCTTTAGTAAACTTAACCTAAATTATATTCAAATAAATTAAAGACTCATAACAAATATCATGGAAAACACCACTTTAAATTAAAATAAATCAAACCTTCTTGAAATAAAGAAATAAAACACGTCTAAAAAATGTATAATGTATAGTAGGAAGATATACACTAAAATACCTTAATTTAATTATTAAACAAGATAAATTAAATTTAAGAGAAATCTTAATCATAGAGAAATATAGGAAATAAACTCTTAACTAGAATTTGAAAGTAGAGAAAATAAAGTGGAATTTACAATCAAAGTGACAATAATTTGTAGTTAACTAAGCTTGTAACTACCTAACTAGAGAAAAATTTGGAATTATGAAAGAGATCCAAGAGATAAGAAAGAGTAAAAATGGGAAACCAAGAAATGGTTAAATATAATGTAAAATTTAAAAGCTTAGAAAGAGAATTTGATTGCACACATGTGTAGATAGATGACACAAGTGGTGATGACTATTAAAGAATTTAGTTATTAGAAAACTATAATTTTGCATGAAAAGGACAAGCTACATAAACCAAATTTGATGTAAAAAGTGGTATAGAAATGAGATAAGACAATCATCATGCAACCTAATGTTAAATAATTTGTCTAATTGTTGAGTGTGTTAGTAGTTTTTTTCATTGATATCAAGTTCAGGGGGAGCCTTTTGAGTCTATTAATAGTGTTCTAAGCTTATGATGTTGTTATTCTCTTGGTTTCTTATTGAATGTCAGTAGTCTAGTTTGTTTTCTGAGTGTTGGATGTGTAGCCTAGTAACCTATCTTTTAAGGCATTTTGTCTACAACTACCTTGTTCAAAAAAACATGAAACGTTCTTGGTTAGCTAACCTTATTAGAGATATTTCCAATGGTATATGGCACTTATTATACCTCCCAAAGAATGAAGAAAAACCTGTGTTTGAAGTGATGGAGTCTAGGCATGGTTCTATGTGAGACAAGGTTCTACCATGTTTGTTTGGAAAGTATTAGGTCATTTTGAGTCTGGGACATGCAAGGTGTTATTACTCAAATGATTAGCTAGATGGGTGTCTTTTGGATTAATCCAGGCTTTTCAAGGGTATTTAGGAATTTAGCATCAAGGTGTTGCCCAGTACAAATACCTATGAGATAGGCTATGGATCCCCTGACAGGTGGCAAAGAATAATGTGGCATACAAGTGGAATCCAGATGGAAAAAATGATGCCATGTTAATGATGTGGAAGTTGGAGGATATGCCATGTGGCATAATGGCATGGCATCTAGATGGAACGTAAGTAGCACCATGTGGAAATGAAAAATGATGTGGCACTTTGTGGTCATGACATGTGGCAGGAGGATTCAATTTTTTTGGATGGCCAAGTGGCCCTTTTTCAAGTGACACATGGAAATGATGTAGCATGATAGGTGGAAAAGAGGCAACATGGTAGGTGACATGAAATGATGGGTGGTAGAGACATGGCATGATAGATGTTATGGTAGTGACATGTTAGATGGTGTCGTAGGTCTCAAGATTCACACTAGAGGTTTGGTTTGATAGTTTTTTTCCTTTGTATTTCAATTTTCTGAAGTGGCCGAAAAGTTATATTTTTGTGCCAAATGCCAAACTCAGGAAGTGAGGAATCATGATTAGAATCTACATATGGGGTTGTGAATTTTATTTGGGAATTTTCCCTTTTGGGGTTGTATTAAGTAAGTAACCATTATTAAGTTGGATTGAGGGAATTGGTAAAGCTTTCACTATGTTCACCATCCCACACAAGGACTTATCTAGGAATCCAGGGTTGAAGTAAGCATGCTTAGGTAGCTTAAGACCATATCTAGATGTTGATGCCATCAAATAGATGGTCAAAGTTCCATACTAACTTTGGTTATGTGGTGAAGTTTAAAAATAAATCTTTCCATCAAGGGGTTTGGATCATGTGACAACCTCAAATAGTTCTAAGAGACAAATGTCAAATATGGTAGACAAGACTATTTAAAATATGTGGTTCCAACCCAATTTTGTTAGGAGCGAAGGGATCAACACATACCATTAAGGGAAAATTGAAAAACAAATTTGGACATAAGGTATCTTCTTGTTGTGAAGTGTAGCAAACAACTTGGTGTTAGATACCAAGCTTAAGGGGTTAGCCCTTGGTCTAACATGTGTTCATATGAGAAAAGTGCCAAAAGAGAAGGATCTTAAGTGCTTGGATGTCATTGATGAATTTAGAGATGCAATGATATATTCAAGTAAGGACTCACATGGGAAAATATAATTTATTGCTACCCATGGTAAATAAAGGGCCAAAAATTATAAAATAAGAGGAAAATACTTTAAAAAATATCATCCCGTGAATATAAGAAAATATTTATGTGAATGGAAGCATGAGGCACTGTAGAGGATAAACTCACATTGATATTATACCTAAGAGATGCTTAGATATTCTATTCTAGTTCGTGAGACAAACATAGAAACATGACCTGAACGTATGATTAACATAGTTAGTAAAAAGAATGAGAAAGAGAGGAGCCACATTATCATAACCATAGCTAAGCATCAAATCTATATGATATGAATGTTGAACATGGAAGTGTTGAGCTATGTAAGGTATATATGGTGAAATAGGTAAAAAATATAGTGCCATTGTGTGTGTGTGTGTGAGAGAGAGAGAGAGATAGTATATGATGATTAGAAGAATTGAACCATGTTGTATACACGACGTTTTGAAAGAGGAGTCACTGATCACACTTTGAAACTTAATGAAATAGGGATAAGAGTGATTGAGAAATTAGGTTATTGTAGAGAAGGGGATCATAGTATCCTTTATATTGGTGCCTGAAAAACTTAGGAGGTTGGTGTCTCAACATGTTGGTGCCTGGAACTAGTGGAAGTGGGTGTTTCCAACAATTATATGATTTGAGAGGAAGGGGATTGGTGCCTCTTATAGGTTGATGCTTAAAAATCAAGAAGTATCGTGGTTCTCCCACTCTATGGGTTTCCACATTACTATCTAGTTTTCAAATCTTTATGTAATTGATACTTTGATATGTTGTTGAATTTGTTTGACCCATTAAATAATTGTTAAAATTTACATAATGTTGATTCGTGCCCCCTCTTAGTATTATTATGGTTTCTAACAATTGACACTAGACTTGATTCCTTCAACAACAATATAACAATTGGAAGGTAGATCTAGAGTTGAACCATGTCTATCCAGGATCAAAATCTCACTAACAAAGCTCCTTTGTTCATTGGAACAAATTATGCATTTTGGAAGTTAAGAATGAGGGCTTACCTAATGTACCTTAGTGCACATGTCTACGCTGTAATGTTGAATGGTTATGAAAATCTAGAAGTATTGGTTTAAAAAGAAGACAAGCTCAATTTTTCTTATAATAGTAAAGCAATCAATGAAATCCTAAGTGGATTATCTAAGTTTAAATTTGTTCAAAAGTCAGGCATTACAACATAACCAAAGAAATATGAGATAAGCTACAAAAATGCTATGAAGGCGATTCCAAGGTAAAGAAGGCTAGAATCCAAGTTGATAGAATGAAATTTCAATCATTGAAGATGAATGAGGACGAGGACATAGCTAATTTATTTCTTCATGTATATGAAATAGCTAACACTATAAGAGGTCTTGATGAAACTGTGAAGGATTCCGTAATAGTTCAAAATGTGTTGATATATTTTCCTTCTAGATTCAACGCCAAAGTATCAACTCTTAAGAATATGCAAGACCTCATCACATTAACGATGGATCAATTACATGTAACATTAATTTCCTATGAAATGAGAATTGTAAAAGGAAGATATGCTTGAAGGGACATATCTTTCAAAGTTGATAATAAGACTAAATAATATCAAGGGGACTCAAGCTATGGATCTAATGATACAAAAGCCAAATTAATTAGAATATTGAAGAGAGGTTCCGAAAAATACAAAGGTAAGTTTCCTTTCAAATGCTTTAATTAAGGAAAATTAGGTCACTACACATCTAAAATTTGATACAAAAAGGAAGATAATGAACATGATAATAAAGATGAGAATAAGTATAGAAGAATCAAGAAAGAAAAAAACTTTAATAAGAAGAGATTCTACACCGAAAATGATGATAATTCCTTAGAAGATGATGATGAAAAACCCCTTGATGAAGAAAAAACGAATGATTTCATGCTCATGGTTATAGAAACCCAAGATGAAGGGAAAGATGAATATGGATTTGATGAATAAGAGGATGAATTATATTTGGAAGGTGAACTAGTTAGTTACTTAGAATAAATAAATAGGATTACGAAGAAAAAAAATAAGCAAAAAGAGTTGTTGATTAAATATGAAAAATAAAGGGATGAAATTGGAGACACATATTTTCTGCTTCAGAAAGTGGAGTTGGAGGAAGCCAAGAAGATTAAAGACACTCTTTTGGAAGAACTAAAAGAGAAATAGAAGCAATGTGAAAATATGGAGGAAAAAGTTGTCTCTATTAGGAAAGATTTTGAAAATACCCTAGCTTTGCTAAACCAAAATCTAGGATTTGATAAAGGATCCAAGAAACTAAGTGAAATTTTGAGTGTTTAGATATCTCTTGTTATCAATATTGGTTTTGGATACGAAGGAGAAACAAGCACTAAGAAACTTGAAGAAAAATAACCAATTAGCTTCATTGAAGCACTCAAAGGATGTAACAATAATGGAATCCAAGGAAATGATAATAATCAACAACAACAAATAAAAAGGAATGAAAACAAGGTAATTAAATACAACAATGGTCAAATTTAGTAGCAACAAAGAGAAGAAAATGATAGGAAGGAAATCATGGACATTAGTACAACTCAGTAGTAGCAAAGGAGTACAAACTAGCATTTGCAGCCAAGGATGCAAAGGAAACGCCGTAAGGCACAATATGTGTAAGAATATTGAAACGTGAATAGTCTTTAGCAGTTTTTTTTGTGAAAGGAAGGGGTGTCGATGACGAGTTTTAATTTGAGGAAGGCATGCCGAAACCGCTGAAAAGGAATGCAAGTAGCTGCAAATATGCATTGAACTTGTCTAGAGGCCTTTGTTTGCTTCCGGTAAAAATTGTGGAGTTAAAGGGGAAGACAAGTGAATGAATCAACGTGAACAACAACCGGGCAACCATATTGATTTGGACAGGGCCACCCAAGAAACGATTATCCAAAACGGAAATTAAATTAGTAGGAAGATATACCGAAAACATGTAGTATATTAAATAAGGTCAATTGATTTTTCCAATAGAATATGTTAAAACCCATTGACAATGAAATGGGTGTGAGGATATAAACTATCAAAATGGTATTGATCTTGAAACATCCCTTTTTCAAGTTTCAAATGGAAAACACAAATAGGTGCGAGGACTCAAAATAGCAAAATGGTATGTGATGCTGAAACATCCTTTTTTCAGTGTGAAAGGGAAAATACAAAGTGTATTGTAACATCCTTTTTCCAAGTTTGAAATGAAAAACACAAATAGTTGTGAGGACACAAGCCATGAAATGGTAATTGATGTTGAAACATCATTTTTTAAGTTTGAAATGGAAAATACAAACAGTGAATTGTAACCAGATAGGTCCAAGAAGGAACACAATAGCGTAAAGAAGATTGTGCTTGTCATTTCATATTTGAAGTTGTAGGAAAACATGGTGGAGGAAGCGAAGACATGAAGAAGCAGCAATGGACCTGCGAAATGTATGTTTTGTTAGAATTAGAAATATGTAAACCAGTTGCGGAAATGTATCAGTAATGCTTTGCAGGCGAGTTGTGTCAAAATGAAGCCGGAAATAATGGAAATGAAGTTACCTTTGCTATGGGGATCCATATATTGTTAGTGGAAAATGCATGGTGAATAATGTCAGGCTGAAGACCACTTGGAGGTTAATGCGCAGCTGAAATTGCATTTTTTTTTTATTGCCAGGCTACTTGTCATTGTGGAGGTAGGTTA
>APFE030312204.1:0-40403 GCA_000404065.3 Pinus taeda
AGCCTCTAGCATTTCTGCAACCATATGTTCAATTTCACTCTTTTGGACATAGGGATATCTGTACAGCCTGATGTTCGGAGGAACACTTCCTGGAATCAGATGAATAGCATGATCATGATCACGCATAGGTGGGAGACCTTTGGGAGTCTCAAATACCTTGGAATGATTGTCCAGGACTTTTTGGAGATCTGGAGAACTAGATGGTTCTGATGTGGAAACATCTAGCGAGCATAATTGTGCAATTACACCTCTTTGCTCCTTTTTTAGAAGCTTTGTCATACCATTAGAGCTGATTATCTTTCCTGGTTTCCCTGCAATACCCCTTAATTCAACTTCCTTTCCTTCCGCAGAAAATTTGATGAAAAGTTCTTGAAAATTAAAAGCTATTGTACCCAGGGATTGTAGCCATTGGACTCCTAGTACAACATCAACGCCTCCCATTGGAATGGAAAGCATTGGGCTAGTCAATACATATTCTCCCATGGATAGCTTGATATTATGGCACTTTCCAGAGCAATTTATTGTTCCTCCATTTGCCATCATCACTTGACATTCTGGTGTTGGATATAGGAAGCAATTCATTTCTTTTGCTACCTTACAATGAATAAAATTGTGGGTGCTTCCTGAATCAATCAACACTATTACCTTTTTCTTCTTGAATTGTCCTTCTATCTTGATGGTTTGAGGAGTGGTAATTCCCGCCAATGCATTACAAGATATCGTTGGATTCATTTTTTCTTCATCTAGTTCCTGGAGTATATCCTCTTCTTTTGACTTTTCTTGCTCCTTTTCTTCTTCCTCTTCCCAATCTATGTAGAATAATTTCTTCTCAGCACACTTATGACCTTTAGTGTATTTGCTATCACAACTGTAACAAAGCCTTTTTGCTCTTTTTTCTTCCAATTGTTGTGGTGTCAACCTTATAGGTTGTGGAAGACTATGGGCAACAACACTTCCGTCTTTATAGTTGTGAGTGGTATGCTTCCTGGTTACCATAATTTGGCTTTCCATTTTTCTTGCTAGCTTGAATGCCTTCTCTAATGAATCATGTTCCCAAAGGCGAACATCATGTTGGATATTATCCTTTAAAGACCCTATGAACACATCAATCCTATGCTCCTCTGGAATATCTTTTACCCTTATGTCCAATTTTTGGAACTCCTCAATGTGCTCCATTATTGAACCCTTTTGTTTGAGACTTATCAATTGGCTAAAAAAAGTGTTGCTTTTTGTATCCTCATAATGTGCTATCAATTTTCCGTAAAATTTGCCCAAGTGATAAATTGTTTATGAGAGCAAATCCATTGATACCATACAAACTGATTTGGTTCCAAATATAAAGTTGCAATACGTACATTTTGTGTGTTTTGCACATTATTGAGATCGAAAAATTGCTCCATCTGTAATATCCATGTTGCGGGATCTTTTCCATCAAACTTCCTCATATCAATTTTTGCAATATGGTGGATCTTTGATCCAACATTAGAATCTATGGAATCATGATTAACATTTCTTTTGTTGTCATCATGAGTTTTCTTTACTACCCTTTCATCATTAGTGACCATTTCTTGTAGCAACTTATTCATATTTATCTTCAATTCGTCCATGTCTGTCTTCAAATCTATCTTCAAATCATCCATCTTAGCTTCTACGTCTTTCTTTAAACCATCCATCTTAGCTTCTACATCTTTCTTTAAACCATCCATCTTAGATTGCACGCCCTTTATCTTAGATTCCATGCCATTTATCTTAGCTTCTGTTAGCTTTTGTGCAAGTGACAATTGTTGCACTTGGTCTCGTAATTTTGATATATCATGTTGCATTTCTTCCTCTTCTTCATGGGTCATGCTAGAGCTTTCAGGTTGCCTACTAGGTGTTTGCATTTTCTTTTCTCGGGGCATCAATTACCAATAATAATGCTTTACTATGCCCTTTGAATTCCTTCAAACTAATTTTTCAAACCAATCTTATGCAAAAATTTAAAAAAAACTACACACCTTTTTTCACTTTGTAGGAGCCTGATATTGAATCTAATGTATCTCTGTAATTTCGAATCATCCAATTCTGAAATTACAATCTGGGGTAACCCTCTGTGTCCTCTTTCCAATGCCACCAGTCTGATCCAAATTGGATTTTCCAAGGAAGAGTATGCAAAATCTCCCACAGTGACCTAATTATAGACTAGTTCAGTAGAGCGAACTTGTACGACGTGCCACGAGTCACTGTTTCGACCTTTAGCTCTGAACAATATATAGAAGAAACTAAAGTCTGTCTTCTTTCTGCACCTTCTTATGAAATTTCAATCCAATGCTCAAAGAAAAAGTTGACAATTTTCCCCAGGTCACCTGTTTGGAATGTAATTCAGGAATCCGCAAAAAGCCCAACTTCCTCAGATCATATCTCTGCAAATATAGCACAAAAAGCTCTGAAATTCAGACCCAAGATTTAGCGTGATGTCTTCTCAAATGGGTTTTTTTCAACTTTTGAAACGTCACAGAAAAAAAAGTTATAGCGAAAATGCCACGATGACCTGTTTGGAGCAGCGAAACCCTAGATCCAAAGCTCTGATACCAAATGTTATGAAACCAGCTCAAGAAAAGATAGAAATGATAGATCAACACCTTAGAATTCAGCCTCTTCGTGGGGGCAACCTCCTTTATATTACATAAATGAACAATTCTTGGATGATTCAAATGACAAAACCTCCTTTCTATATATAGGAATCTAAGGAGTCACAATATAACCCAGTCGACCTAACAATAATAATATAAAGCCACAAAAATAACAATAGAGGGATTATATGGGGCACAGTAATAACAAAATGGGGACAATAGGGGTACAACAATATTAATAATGGGTATAACTACAATAGTAATGGGGTAATCACTAGTATTATAGGGACCCAACACATTGAGTGCTTGAAACAATTGGTGTTATAGTCATTGTTCTGAAAATTTTGTTTTTATCAGTGATTAGACATGCATCTTAGTTTTCTCTCATTTTGAAAATTAAGAGGAAATTGAAAAGAAAAATCTCTTTCCATTGGCATATAGGGTTTTGTGAGTAAATTTGAATTGGAACAATTGCATTTTAGGGAATTGCACTTAGTTATTATTTAATACATATTCTTTGCCTCTTCCCTTCTTTAGATAGATTCTCATTGAAAATGAAAGTTTCCGTTTCTTCATGCTAGCTTGCATTTTAGGATATTCCGATAAAATTTGTGGTGAGCCATGAAATTGAAACCTAATCAAAGATAAACCTTAAAATATTTTGAACCAACCTAAGGATAATTTGTCACATTAACGCAACAACTTAGAGGTATAGGCTAGAGACGTATTACAACATCATTAAATGTAGGAGTTATCATTGTTTGCCAACGTTGCATCCCGAGGGTGATATCTTGTTCCACATACGTAAGTGTATCGGATTGTACTTCGTGTAACTTTAGGTATATTGGATGGTGCTCCACGCATGAAAAGTATATGGGAATGCTCTCATCGAACATTTACACATTAGACAACACTATACGGACTGCACTTCCATGTACCATCGAGTATATTTTGGAAGTCCACCATAATTTTATATCCTCACCATAGGTAACCGATTTGGCCGCTTTGTATACCATGATACACCGAACACAACATTTAGGGAAATTTCTTGCACGTATGTTAAGTCCTTGATTCACCAAGGGGTATATTGCAGTTCATGGTTGGTTGGTAAACATTTATGCCTAGTTTACCCTTTTATTTATTTATTTTTGTGTTAATTATTAAAATTTATTAATCCAACATGGAAGAACACACCCATACTCCTTTTCGTTCACGTAGAATGCAAAATAAGCCTCCTCTTCCACGAGAGGCTACTCCTGGTCGTCGTAAAAGACATAAGAAGATGCAAACTATTGAATCAGGAACTTCGGGAACTATTGGTGGAATTATATGTATTATAATTCCAACATTTAATTATCAAATTCAGAATCCTAAGACTTAGAGATGAAAGCACAAGAAATGCAAGATTAGATCCTATTCAAACCTATGCTAACAATTAACACTATAAATAATTAATCACTTAAGGATTATCACTTATCAATGAACTATGGGACTCTAATGCTTATTGGGTTCTAAACCACAGGTTTTCATTATCAATCGACAATGTTCATATGGTTTATTTATGTAGCTTATTAGACCTTGAGACTTCAGTGGTTCTAATCCTATAATGCTTCATACAAAAATTCATTAAACATGTAGAAAAGTAAATTGCAAAAAAGTAAATGCCAACAACTATAAGCAAAAGCTTGCAAGGCAATAAAGAAAACAAGGTAATAAACTACAAGAAATGCATTAATAAAATATAAAAAATAAATGTTAAGCAAGCTTAGAGTCATAATGATATATTGTAGGTTCTTATTTGTTGTAGGAATCTTTCACCAAGTAGCTGCAAATCTCCAATCAATTAAAGAATCCTAAATTGCAAATTACATATTTTTAAATACCCTGTTTTAGTACATAACTTAGTACCGCATTAAGTACAGAAAGTCTGGCAATTGAAATTATAAATATTAGTATTGAATTAAGTACAGAAATTTTGTAGATTAAAATTTTGGGTATGAAAACATATTAAGAAACAAATTTTAATTTTATTTAACTCTTAAGCCTAAGAAAAATAAATTTGAATTTGATCATAACATGTTCTATTAACATATCTAAAACCAAAGAAGTGAATTTAACAAGACTAAAAACTGAAATACAACATTAAACAAAATCTGCAATTAAGAAAACTAAAAATTTCTTAATATTACTCTACTCTACAAATACAAATCAGGACGTTACCTAAGTCGAGGGGCCCTTCCCGACCTGGCAACGTGCCTAGAAACTAAACCAGATCATAACAATATGCAGAACTGAACAACAATTAAATCTTTATTGCGTAAAATCAACCATCGGCGTTACATACATAAATTAAAATATGTTATAAACGAATCAGCTCAGATTAATTATACAATTCCTCTCTACGCCCTCTCCTCTCCCATTTGCTACACAAAACGGTTTCTTTTATAATACACAAAGTGAAGGAAGTGATGATCAAAGAGGATCATATCGACTTCCGTGAAAATCTATCACCTTACTAAATTAAAATAACAAATATTATTTTAAACAAATTTGTTAAGATTTAAGATCATATTAGAATTTTCATTGAAGATGGGAACAATGCCACTTGGAATTAGTTTGACTTTCCTCCACTTTTTAACGTAACTATAAATCTAGATGCAGTTGTCCGTATTTGTTAGCGCGTAGGTGCAGAATCAGGTACTGACTATGTACCAAATAAAGTACCAAATTTCTGGAGAATGCCAAACTTGTACTGAATTAAGTATCGAATTATGTAGTTGGAATTTAGGTTTGAATAATGTCTTGAGCTTCACATGTGAGCTAGATGTGAACATAAATCCATCCATAAACATATAGTTGCAACCCATGTTATCTCGAGAAGTTCCAACGTGTGAACCTTTATTTAGTACTGAAACTGATATAAGTATCGAACTGTCAAATTCCAGTACTAGAACTTATTGTTTAGGCACCTAAACATATTAGTAAATTGTCATTGGAAAACCACGTTAAAAACTCATTTAATCATTAAAAATATAAGAAATCATTGATAACTAACCATCGGGTAAAATTAATGCATTTAGTGAAAATTGGTAATATGATAGTTACGGAATATGTTATAAAAGTATGAATACAGCTTGTAAATGAAAGGTTTGGATAGCCAATACGATAACATATCTAGGGCCAAACATCCCCCCATGCCAAAGACTTTGCATGCCCTCATGCAAACAAAATATGGAGTAGAAAGGAATGATGGATGATATAAGGTGACAATGAAGATAATGGATAAATAACTATGGACTTGGAAACTAGAATATGCATTAATGGATTTGGAAATGGTGGTTTAAGAAAGGTGAAGAAATAGGAAGTGGTTAATCATCAAGGTTTCTTAAATTTTAATGAGCTAAAGAACCTTTATACATGTTTTACCTCAAGTATACCTTTTGAACTTTGATTTGTACTGCAGGTTGCAATGGAAGTTGTATGAAGCTGAAGATGAGGTAGAGTAAGGCTAAGAGTCTGGAATGATCTGGAAGAGTTGGAGTTTATGAGTGCCAATCTAATTTGTTGAATGAAGATGAAGAGAATGAAATGAAGATGTTGAAAAGGTCCCAACAACCACTCCCCCATGCCTGAGGTTTTGCGTGTCCTCATGCAAGCAAGGTGAGGTATTGAAGAAGTGAGGAGGTTTGTTGAGATGGCTCTAGTATAAAGGAACCTAGAAAACAAAACAATGGAGCTAATGAGATGAATACTAAACAAAAATAAGTCATCTCATATATATTAAAAAGATGTTAAACTAACACCAAGCATAAAAGAAATTACAAATCACTCATTACATATGATTTCATCAAACTTTAACAATTTTATGTTCAAGAAAAAGAAACCTTTTATAAATTTAAGGGGCTCTCCTTCTTTGTAGGTAGGAAGTTTTTTAATGACCGCAACAAATGATGAACCAATGAAAAATTAGTCATTACTAACCAAATCCCAAAGTATTATACTTATCAAAGTATTACATGTAACCTTTGCAGTTGAGTTTTATTAATTCTCTATGATCATAGGTCCCACTTCTAAGACAATTAGATCTTAGATATAACATGAAGAACCAATGATAGAGGACTCAAGGTTACCTTAAGATCATTCTTTAGCAGAAAATTTATGGAGTTCATTTTTCCTTTGACTTCATCCACACATGCTTCCTTTTGGTTGTAACATTATAGAGTAACCATCATATATGTGGACAAAAGCCATGGTTTGGTTGACACTTCTTTAGGCAGAAAGCCCCATTGCCCACGATCGTCCATAACCTCGATGGATTCGCCTAGTCGTATCATAGGTTAGTACTCATTATCAACAGGCATCCATAGCCTCGACGGGTTAACCTCTTAGACCTATTTTACATTGAAGGCTCTAGTCCCATGTTACCTACCATTTCAGTTTTATATTATGGATATTGATTTTGCAATTGGTAAATGGGGGAGCAGCTTCAAAAAGCCCCTTAAAGGAATAGGATGACACCTTTCAAAGTGACTTAGATTACTTGCATAATATCTTAGATGTATAAGGCACTTACAGGTACTCAAAGGACATAGCATGAATGACCCATTTTAAAGTGAGATGGATGAGGCTACCAAAGGATAACCAAAAGACACTTAAAGTCCTACTAATCATAGTTTCCATGTATGCTTTCACTTTTAAAGTAGTGTTCCACCATGAGTAGAGACTTTAGTAACTCTTCTGCATGTCTTAATAAAGATGCTCGAATATCATGCTTTGGTGTTATGGTTATAGTATTCAGGTTGATTTTTTCCATTGGTATCATTGTATAGACCTCTTAACTTTGTTATAATCCGCTTAGTATGTTTTGGTAACTATATTTTGATCAATTGTTTTGTATTGATAATAAGAAATATATATGAATAAGAGTAATGAAATTCAAAAAAAAAATATCATTTGATTCAACTTCTATGGAAAAAATTGTTTATTCAATCATCTTTGTGAAATAGTGGTATTAATGATAAGGCATGAATGCATAATTTTTAACAACTTAAGGAAAAATATAGCTATCAACAAATACTCCCCTAAGTGTTCCATTCTCTTGAGAAAGATGTATTTTCCGCTTTTGAAAATATTCTTCTAGTCTTTAAGCATCCCAAATGAACAAGATCCTTGAATCTGATTTTTCCTTGCAAAATAGAAAATTGGTACCAAAATTCTAGTTACTAGTTGGATGAAATATGGTACCAGACAGTTGGTATGCAATACCAAACGATGTTAGAATGCAATAATTTCCAACTTCACATAAAATTCCAAACATAATGGACATAGCTTACTTTATTTAAAAGAAAAACTATTAACAAATCTAACTATTAAAAAGAAATAATAAGTGGGAAAGAAAAGTAATAGTTGAACCATGTTGTTGTTGGAAATAAGACTGAGTGGCAATATTCCTTCAAACAATATGCAGTTGAAAGAGACCCCAACAAAAATATGCAATAGGAACATATATCTCCCATTTTCAACTAATTATTTTTTATCTGTTAACATCCCACTTATACAAAACAAATGAGAAAGATATTGCACTATATTTTATAACTAAACTAACTACTATATGCAACATTTATTTATTTATTAATTGATTTATTATCCAACTTTACTTGAGAAAAATAAATTCCTCTCCTAAAGTATAGGAGTATTTCCAATGTAACCATATGTGTAACAAGTATAAAAATACACTCATACACAAGTTTAAAATATAATCTTCAATACATACTTGAGTATGAAGAACCATTTGTTTTAATGACGATGTCAAGAAGTAAGGAAGAATGAAGGAGAAATATGGTCTTATAATTGCTTGAAAACAACTTTCAACAAAAACAAAACGCTCCTGGTTTACCTCGTTATTTGGCTCACTTAGCGTATACTCCTTTACCGTGCCATGGAGATATTCTAGCATTAGATGGTTATCCTCTTGTGTGCTTAGAGGATCCGCAGATAGGCATGTTAAAAATTCTTGAGTCTCAGGTTATGATTGTTTCTCTCCATTGGATGTGGCCCATGGTTCTTCAGTTTCCTCAACAAGATTGCAAGGGTGAAGTTATTCCTGTGGGGGTAGTTCATGGATTTTTTGTTCTTCTATCACTTCTGGAGAAGCATATAAGTTCTTAACTATTGTCAAAATTTGTTCTTCCTGAGAAGCAGAGATCCCAGTTGTTGCTAGTATTTGAGAGAGTTTTCCCAAAATCTTGATCATCCTTGAATATTGCTTTGTTGGGTTCTAATCCCTGTCATGCACATGGATTAGTGTATGGAGTTCTTAAAGTACCAGAAACTTTTAAAAATCCTAAAGAAATAGAAAGGAAACACACTTGAAACAAATACATGCAAGCCAATCATGTACTTGAAGCGCCTCCATGCTACTAAGACCATGTTGTCACCAAGTTATCTATTCACACAAGTTAGGCTTCTCTTCTTTTCATGAGTCAATCTGGAAAAAAATAAATAAATTAATTAATTAATTAATTAAATTAAAAAAATAAATAAATAAATAAATAAATAAAATAAAAAATAAATAAAATAAATAAATAAATAAATAAAATTAAATTAAATTAAATTAAATAAATAATAAATAAAATAAAATAATAAATAAATAAATAAAAATAAAAATGAAAATAATATATATATATATAATAATAATAAATAAATAATAAATTTAATATATATATATATATATATATATATATATATATATATATATATATATATATATATTAATAAATAAATAAATAATAATACTAATAAATAAATAAATCGAAATAAATAGAAATAAAAAATAAAAAAATTAGGCTTTGGATCTTGCTTTTAATTCTATGCATATGAAAAACAAACTAGAAAATCAATTAGAGACAACCAAGTTTTGGAGCAACCCCGTCATAGTGGATATGTGGCTCTTCACTCACGTCTTACCATCCTTTCTCCACCCTCTAGTTGTCACTGTAACTAAAATCACGTAGAAAACTTGTGAAAGAAACTATGCTCTAATCCCTTTAGCACCTCCCTCGCAACGACTCCAAAAATGTTGGTGGAATTATATGTATTCTAATTCCAAAACTTAATCATTGAATCCAAGATCGTAAGACTTAGAGATGCAAGCACATGAAATGCAGGTTTAGAGCATTTTCCAACCTATGCTAACAACTAACACTAGAAATAATTAATCACTTAAGGATTATCACTTGTCACTGAACTTTGGGACTCTAATGCTTATTGGGTTCTAAACAAAAATATTTCATTATCAATAGAGAATGTCATGTGGTTTTATGTATTTAGCTTATTAGATCTTGAGACTTCAGTGGTTCTAATCCTATAGTGTTGCATACAAAAATTCATTAAACATGTTGTAGAAAAGTAAAAATCGACAACTATAAGAAAAAAGGTGCGGGGCAATAAAGAAAACAAGGCAGTAAACTACAAGAAATGCATTAATAAAATATCAAAAATAAATGCTAAGCAAGTTTAGAGTCATAATGATATTTTGTAGGTTATTATTCATTGTAGGAATCTTTTACCAAGTAGCTGCAATTTCCAATCATTTAAAGAATACTAAAGTACAAATTACATGTTTTTAAATACCATGTTCTACTATAGAACTTAGTACCGAATTAAGTACAGAAAGTCTGGCAATTGAAATTCTAAATATTAGTACCGAATTAAGTACAGAAAGTATGGAAATTGAAATTCTGAATATTAGTACCGAATTAAATACAGAAATTTTCTAGACTAAAATTTTGGGTATGAAAACATATTAAGAAACCAATTTTAAGTTTGTTTAATTCCTAAGCCTAAGAAAAATAAATTTGAATTTAATCATAACAAACAGAGAAGCGAATTTAGCAAAACTAAAAACTAAAATAAAACATTAAACAAAATATTCAATTAAGAAAACTAAATATTTTCTAAATATTACTATACTCTACAAATAAATATTAGGAAGTTACCTAATTCGAGTGATCTAGGTGGATGTTGGTGGCCACCCACCTATCCCATTTGGACCCCCACAACTGTCTCTTTCAGTTTTTTTAGTTTCCTAAATTGTAGCACAGTTTACTATTTTTAGCAGTTTTTCGAGTCCTGAACTTCCGGAGCCGTTTCAAGGCCCTAAACGACGTTTTTTTGGGAAATCTAGGGGCAACATGGATCCATGAAGAAATGTTGCCCTTCCCAAAGTGATAGTTCTCAAATAGATCTTTCTAACGAGCTATTGTACACTTCAAACGGATATTGTATGTCAAAGTTACGACCCCGGGAAGTTGATGTACCAATTTACCCAAACAGGGCCCACAGCTTGGTGTTTCATCTTCTAGGGTTAGGTTTTGGAATGTTAAGGATTTTCCATCATTTCTCAACAATAAATAGGTCTTCAAGCCTCATTGTAACAAAATTCAGAGGCATGTAGCCACCACATCTCTTCTCAGAGATAAGCTACCATCGCCCTAGCTAGTTTATTTCCATTACTGTTTGTAAGCATATTTCAGTATTTTACATTAATGAAATGAAGTATTATTTCTACTGCATATATGTGTTTATGGTTATCTCTGTAATTTGTTGCATTCTTGTTTAAGTCCGGATCAGTGGTATCAGAGCGGTCTACTTTTTCTTTTTTTTTCTTTGCATGTCCCCAACGAGGTCGGGATATAAGGAGTTAGGGCTTGAACTGGTCGAACCTTTGAAAGACCAACATCGCAAATCCCGACGACCTCCCATGGTGGATGAGAAGAAAGACGAGGGGGCAGGATATCCTATCAAAATCTTGCTCGAAGAAGCCCTCGAGCGACAAAGAAACGCGATGATGGATAGCTTTGCGCAGATCCTTTAGCGACTACCCAGAGGTGATGCATCGGCTTCCAACAGCTACTTTGGAAACGCCACACTGTTTAAAGTACAAGTTAATTTTGAAATCCCCATATTTGAGGGTCAAATAGATGCAGATGTTGTAGATAAATGGTTAAATCTGCTAGAAGGGTATTTTTTTGTTCATGAATTTTCGAGTCGAGAAAAGATTGTTTTCGCTCTTCTCAAAGCAGCCCCCCACGTTAAGGACTGGTGGGAAACCTACTGCAAGTAGAAGGATGAAAGTACAGGCTCACTATTTTCAGCCACACCCACTTGGGATTCATTTCGGGATGCCATTAAGGAGCAGCACTACCCTATCAAAAGCTATGAGGACAAATACATCAAATGGACCACACTGCGGCAAGGACGGTACCAAGATGTGCCAGAGTTCACAAAAAAAATTCATATCCTTCGCACACAGTTGGGTATCAAATATTTTGAGTTGCATCTGGTACTCAAATACTGTGGCTGCTTACACAAATACATCCAAGAATAGATGGAGTTCCTGAACATCTCCTCGCTCGGCACGGTGTACCAATACGATGTCAAAATCGAGCAAAAGTTCAAACTGAAAAAGCGATACTTTGGGTCTGCAAATCTGAAGCCCAAAGGACAAAGCCAAGGTAGGGTGACCCAAGACAACCCTTCGATGCTACAAGAAAATAACAACACCACGAAGCCAAAGAAGGACACAGGAAAGTGGTGTGAGTTCCACAAGAGTCCCACTCATAACACAAGTGAGTGTCGAACCTAGTAATCATTGGTGGCCGAGTTGAAGGCTTCAGAATTAGATGCATGTTCCGACCCTGAGCCAAAACCCGACAAGGGGAATGGCAAAGGGAAGCAGATCATTGATGCGGATCCGAGCGCCACTGTTGCCACCGCCAAGATCCAGAAAAATGAGCCCGAAGATCCAGAGGAGGGGGAACGTCTTTTCCACTCACAAATGTGGGTGAAGGGTTTACTGTTGCAATTCATTGTCGACAATGGCAACCAAAAGAACCTCATTTCAGCAGAGGTTGTGAAGCGGTTGGGCCTACGAACTACACCACACCCGCAACCATATAGTATCGGGTGGCTTCATGAAGGACGAGATCTCAAAGTTCGCCAGCAATGCTGCCTTCCCTACAGCATCAAGCCCTTCACAAACGAGGTATTGTGTGATGTTATACCTCTGGATGTTTGTGATGTATTATTAGGGTAGCCATACTTGTGAAGGCGACATGTTGTGTATGAGTCAAGGCCTCGCGCTATTATTATTTCTTTGGATAATTCATTATATAGGATACTGGAGGTAGCCCCACCTACCACCACCTCTCTGATCACTGCTAAGAAAGGCAGCAAGCTCATCTCCCAGACTAGGAAATTCATTTTCTGTCTCGTTTGCTCCCAAATTAAGGGGAAGATCGTTGCTACATCCATGACCCCCGCAAAGGGTTCCTCCACGCAGCAGCAGCAGCAAAGGGATACAGTCATGAAAAAACATAGGAACAACTTCTCCTCGCCCACAGGGGTACCACACAAGTTTCAGGTGGGTGACAAAGTTTGGTTACATCTGCATAGAGAATGCCTTACCAGAACCCATCAGAAACTCAGACCACTCTGACATGGTCCTTACACCAGTACCAAGGCTACGGACAACAATGCTTTGAAGCAAAGCATTCCTCCATTCCTTCACTTGCACTAAGTGTTCAATGTGGACCGTCGTCGACCATGCTTCCCACCATTTCTGGACACATCAGAAATTGCAAAACAACTCACCAGAGACCCAGCTCAGTAGAAGCTTCCTCATCTCAGGGAGGAACTCAACGCAATGGGGACCATTGCTTCCTAAGGGGGGAGGAATGATCTAGATGGATGTTGGTGGCCACCCACCTATCCCATTTTGACCCCCACAACTGTCTCTTTCAGTTTTTTCAGTTTCCTAAATTGTAGCACAGTTTACTATTTTTAGCAGTTTTTCGGGTCCTAAACTTCCAGAGCGTTTGAGGCCTAAACGACGTTTTTGGGGAATTTGGGCAACATGGGTCCATGGACTTATGTTCTCTTCCAAAGTGGTAGTGCTCGGATAGTTCTTTTCTAACGAGCTATTTGTACGCATCAAACAGAGATCGTATGCCAAAGTTATGACCCCGAGAGTTGAGTACAATTTACCCAAACGGGGGCCCACAGTTGGCATTTCATCTTTAGGGTTTAGGTTTTGGAATGTTAAGGGTTTTCTATTGTTTCTCAACAATAAATAGGCCTTCAAGCCTCATTGTAACACAGTTTAGAGGCATGTAGCCACCACATCTCTTCTTAGAGATAAGCTACCATCGCCCTAGCTGGTTTATTTCCATTACTGTTTGTAAGCAAATTTCAGTATTTTACATTAATGAAATGAAGTATTATTTCCGCTGCATATCTGAGTTTATGGTTATCTCTGTAATTTGTTGCGTTCCTGTTTAAATCTGGATCATCGAGGGCCCTTTCCGACCTGGAAGTGTGCCTAGAGACTAAATCAGATCATAACAATATGCAAAACTGAACAATAATTAAATCTTTATTGCAAAAAATCAATCATCAACTTTACATATAGAAATTAAAATCTGTTACAAATGAATCATCTCAGAGTAATGATGTGATTCCTCTCTATGTCTTATGCTCTCCCATCTGCTGCGCAGATCTATTTATTTTATAATACATAGACTAAAGGAAGAGATGATCAAAGAGGATCATAACGACTTCCATGAAAGTCTATCAATATACTAAATTAAAATAACAAATATTATTTTAAACAAATTCGTTATGATTTAAGATCATATTGGAACTTTCATTAAAGATGGGAATGATGCCACTTGGCATTAGTTTGAATTTCCTCCATGTTTGGACGTAACTGCAAATCTAGACGTAGTTGTCATAGTTGTTAGTGCGTAGGTGCAGAATCAGGTACCGAACTAAGTACCAAATTTATGGAAAATTCCAAACTGGTACTGAATTAAGTACTGAATTCTGCAGGTGGAATTTAGGTTTGAATAACATCTTGAGTTTCACATGTGAGCTAGATGTGAAGATAAATCCATCCATAAACATATAGTTTCAACCCATGTCATCTTGAGAAGTTCTAATGTGTGAACCTTTACTTAGTACTGAAACTGATATAAGTACCGAATTGTTAAATTCTAGTACTAGAACTTATTGTTTAGGCATATAAACATATTAGTAAACCGTCATTGGAAAACCACGCTAAAAACTCATTTAATCATTAAAAATATAAGAAATCATTAATAATTAACCACAAGGTAAAATGAATGCATTTAGCGAAAATTAGCAATATGATAGTTACAAAATATGTTATAAGAGTATGAATATGGCTTGCAAATGAAAGGTTTGGATAGCCAATACGATAACATATCTAGGGCCCAACATCACCCCATACCTAAGACTTTGCATGCCATCATGCAAACAAAATATGGACTACGAAGGAATGATGGATGATATTAGGTGACAATGAAGATAATGGCTAAATAAATATGGACTTGGAAACTAGAATATGCATTAATGGATTTGGAAATGATGGTTGAAGAAAGGTGAAGAAATAGGAATTGGTTAATCATCAAGATTCCTCAAAATTTTAATGAGCTAAAGAGCCTTTAAACATGTTCTACCTCAAGTATACCTTTTGAAATTTGATTTGTACTGCATGTTGCAATGGAAGTTGTATGAAGTTGAAGATGAGGCAGAGTAAGGTTGAGAGTCTGGAATGATCTAGAAGAGTTGGATTTGACGAGTGTCAATCTGATCTGTTGAAGGAAGTTGCTGCAATGGAAGTTGTATGAAGTTGAAGATGAGGTAAAGTAAGGCTGAGAGTCTGGAATGATCTGGAAGAATTGGATTTGACGAGTGTCAATCTGATTTGCTGAAGGAAGTTGAAGAGAATGAATTGAAGATGTTGAAAAGGTCCCAACAACCACTCCCCCATGCTTGAGGTTTTTCATATCCTCATGCAAGCAAGGTGAGGTACTGAAGAAGTGAGGAGAGTTGTTGAGATGGCTCTAGTACAAAGGAACCTGAAAAACAAAGCAATGGAGCTAATGAGATGAATATTGAACAAAAATAAGTCATCTCATATTTATTAAAATGATGCTAAACTAACACCAAGCATAAATAAATTCCAAATCACTCATTACATATGATTTCATCAAACTTTAACAATTTTATAATCAAGAAAAAGAAACCTTTTATAAATTTAAGGGGCTCTCCTTCTTTGTAGGTAGGGGGAATTTTTTAATGATCGCAACAAATGATGAACCAATGAAAAATTAGTCATAACTAACCAAATCCCAAAGTCTTATAGTTATCCAATCATTACAGATAAGCTTTGTAGTTGAGTTTTATTAATTCTCAATGATCATAGGTCCCACTTCTAAGACAATTAGATCTTAGATATAGTATGAAGAACCAATGATAGAGGACTCAAGGTTTTAAGACCATTCTTTAGCAACAAATTTATGGAGTCCATTTTTCCCTTGACTTCATCCACACATGCTTCCTTTTTATTGTAACAGTATAGAGTAGCCATCATAAGTGTAGACAAAATCCATGGTTTGTTTGGCACTTCTTTAGGCAGAATTCCCCATTTCCCATGAGCATTCATAGCCCCGATGGGTTTTCCTAGTGGTATCACAGGTCAGTATCCGTTGCCAGTAGGCGTCCGTAGCCTCGATGGGTTAACCTCTTAAACTTATTTTACGCTGAAGGCTCTAGTCCCATGTTTCCTACCATTTTAGTTTTATATTATGGATATTGATTTTGCAATTGGTAGATGGGGGAGCGTCTTCAGAAATCCCCTTAAAGGCATAGGATGACACCTTTCAGAGTGACTTAGATTACCTTCATAATGTCTTAGACGCATAAGTTAATTATAGGTACTCAAAGGACACAGCATGAATGAGCCATTTTAATGTGAGATAGAAGAGGCTGCCAAAGAATAACCAAAAGACACCTAAAGTCCTACTAATCATAGTTTCCATGTATTCTTTCGCTTTTAAAGTAGTGTTCCACCATGAGTAGAGACTTTAGTTACTCTTCTGCAAGTCTTAATAAAGATACTCAGGTATCATGCTTTGGTATTATGGTTAGAGTATTCAGGTTTTTTTTTGCATTAGTATCATTGTATGGACCTCTTAACTTTTTTTTTAATCCCCTTAGTATGTTTTGGTAACTATATTTTGAGCAATTGTTTTGTATTGATAATCATAAATATATATCAATAAGAGAAATGAAATTTGATTAAATAATAATAATAATAAAAGGTATATAGTCTATGAATAGTTTTGAATTATCATTTGATTCAACTTATATGGAAAAGATTTTTTATTCAATCATCTTCGTGAAATAATGGTCTTAATGATAAAGCATTAATGCATAATTTTTAACAACTTAAGGAAAAATAAAGATATCATTAAATACTCCCCTAATTGTTCCATTCCGTTGACAAAGATGTTTTTTCCGCTTTTGAAAATATTCGTCCAATATTTAAGCATCCCAAATAAACAAGATCCTTGAATCCAACTTTGTCTTGCAAGATAACAAATTGGTACCAAAATTTTGGGTACTAGTTGGATGAAATATGGTACCAGACAATTGGTATGCAATACGAGACAATGTTGCAATGCAATCATTTCCAACTTCACATAATATTCCAAACATAATGGTCATAGCTTACTTTATTGAAAAGAAAAACTATTAACAAATCAAAAATAAAAAATAAAAAATAAAATAAAATAAAATAAAAAATAAATAAAAATAAAAATAAAATAAAATAAATAATAAAATAAATAATAATAATAAAATAATAAATAAATAATAAATAAGTGGGAAAGAAAAGTAATAGTTGAACCATATTGTTTTTGGAAATAAGACTTAGTGGAAATATTCATTAAAACAATATGCAATTGAAAGGGACCCTAAAAAAAATATTCAATTGGAACATAGATCTCCCATTTTCAACTAATTGCTTTTTAGTCTTTAACATCCCCACCTATACAAAACAAATGAGAAATATTTTGTACTGTATTTTATAACTAAAGTAACTATTATATGCAATGTTGAGTCAAATTATAGCCTTGTAATTTGATTAACATAAATCATCAACTCGGGCAGGTAAGCTTGTGAGATGCATGCAAAGTATATGCAGGCCTAACACTGTAAGTGTTGATTAATCTAACTAGCCAATCACACAAAACCAATGACTCTTTCCTACATCAATAACTTAGCAGCAAAGGTTATAGAGTGGGGCAAACTTCCCTCTATAGCTCTTAAGATTGTTGATGATGATTAGGAAAAGATATAGAAATCAACTTACAGCAAATTTAGAAATTCAATCAACATGAGAAACCAAATCTTCATTAACTGAATTCCACACATGAACATAAAACAAATTCATTTAATCTAGTGTTGTTGATATATTAGAAAGAGTGCATTAGCTGTGAAAATGAATTATTGCTACATAATAGAAATAAAATGCATAAAGACTAAACTATGGGAGTTGTGAGCAAAGGGGGCCTTCCCTTACTCACAACCCCTTCAAATTAGAAGAGCTTGCTCACTGCAATGGACAGAACATATATCTTTATATTAATCTGAAAATACAGTCGAGTACAATCTGATATATAATCCGTGCTGAAACCAACCCAACACTCTAACCACACCTGTCATTGAAACTAAAATAGAATTTATACATTTACAAAGCCCATATATGGCTCGAAATAAAGGAGACTACTAATCTAAGCCATCGGCTAACATAACTGTTACAAAATATCGATTTTAGCCATACTAGGCCTAATCCATGACTGAAAGCATGGATTAGATGAAACTCGTTACATGGTTGTAGCTTTCCTCCAAACAGCCAAGGAGAGAAGGCTTCTGAATCTGGGTGGTGTTGTTGGCAGATTTGAAAAGGCCAATAGGATAGCAACCATATGTGATATATTCCCCGCAAAACGCATGTTCCCGTTTGACTTAGTGTTGAAAATGACAACAAGAAGTGTTAAAAATAGCACTGCTTTAAATAGCAGTTCGGCATCTCAGTTCAGACAGAGACCCAATTGAGATAAGAGGAGGGACAGTGTACTATCGGTTGGATGAATTTTTTCTTATAAAGGAAACGCATCCATGCAGAAGGATTTATCTCCTTTAGGATTGCGCAGTTAGATCAAAGGTTAGTGAGTGTGTGAAGAGGCCAATTCACACAGGAGGTAGCACTAGACCCCAAGAAAACAATGCAAGGAAATAGGAAGCTTGGAGGGCAGAGGAGAAGGTTTGTGAGAAGCCTGTTGGACACCTAATCCTCAATGGGTTAGTGTGGAAGCCAAATGGACAAAAGGAGTCCAAGAGACCTTGGGATGTGGAACCCAACGGTCAAATACTGTACTATAAATTTATATCACTTGTTAATAAAATTGTACGATCATGTTTTATCTTTCATATTGTTCTTATTGCCCATGTGTGTTTAACATGGTATCAGAGCCGGTGATTACTGGTCCTACTCCAATGTGAGCCACTTGTTTTGTGGTCTCCATGTGTTGTACACTGCTCTGACATGGTCTGACATCGGTATGCGTTGATGCTGCTCATTACAAGGCTCATGTTACTATGCGTTGATGCTGCCACAGGTCCCAGGTTCTCAAATTAGTTTTTTGTGTTGTAACTCCCGTAAATTTTCTGTCATTGTCCTCATTATTCCCTGTCCCTCTGCCAGAATTTGGAGCGTTGGCTGCATTGTAATGAATGTGAGACTGTGCGCTGTGTGCTCATAGGTCTGCGTGTAAATGTTTTAGAATGCGCTGAGGGTAGTTGTTTAAAGCTTGAAGATGTTGAAGCTGTAGAAACTTGCATTAAATTTGAAAATCGTTGAATGAATTCACACCTACCCATCTGACCAAATTCAGTTTTCCATATATACGTTGCTCCACCTGCTATTCACCATTTATTCTAGCTGCTCATAAACATCCACACATCGCTCTACTCTAATTAAACAGTTTCATTATGTTATGCATTTTCCTAAAGTCTGTGGTATTACATTAACGCTGTTGTTAATTGCTGAAGGGCTCCGTCTAGCGAGTTCAGCAGTTGGAAACATAAGCTATCTGCGCATCCATCGAGTAACTGTTTGGTCGATGCTCTCTTTGGGAAGATGAATCGATAACCAGACGACTGGTTTATTCATCTTGTCAACATCTTAATTTCAGTCGGCGAGATTCATGTCAGCACTGTCTCCATCGAATGAACCTCTGCTGCATTGGTAAAGCCTTGTAATGGTGTGGCAGGTTGTTACGTCTCAAACCTGCGTACTGTATGACTAGTATGTATCCATTGTCTTTTCGAATCTAGAGAGATAAGGTTGGTGAAAGCCTAATGATCTGGACACAAACATTGGCTCTCCTATAAATGAACGGCTTTCCTGCCCACCAAGTTGAAAACGATTCTTTTTCTGTACCTTTCAATTTGACAATTGTATCAAAAGGAAAGTGTTGTAAATATTTGCATCCGCTCGAGCATCCTCCCACATATAAATATTTGTTTTTGTAACCAGCGACCGCCATGTTTATTGATGGAAAATTGCAGGACTTTGTCCACCCTTTGAAAGAAGTCACTTGTGAAGAGTATCTGGTGTTATTATGCTTGGGATCGATTTGGATTGATACTTGTACTAGTTGATGCGTGCAGGGTTCTCTGTCCTGGGTGATGGAAGAATTATTCATATATCCTGGATTGAGCAGTATCTATAGTACCATCTGCTAGAATTAACATCGCTTCATTCAATTCTTGGTGATGTGAAGGCCGAAACAGTTTCTGAATTGACAAGCCTAGTGGCTTCATTCAATTCCTATGGAGAGTACAAGACTTATGATCTGCGTTTCAAAAAACATGAACATGCATAGTTAAAATATGTAGAAGCAAATCAATGAGTGATAATGTTACGATTCGAATTTTGCTTTCATATATTTTACTGCTTTTTGAAAAAAATTGAGAATAATGGTTGGAGTTACAAATATCCATCCGAATCATATAACGTTTAGAAATATTTCATAAATAGACAACAGAGATCAAATAAAGAACACATAACACATGCCAGTGTCATTCATGTCAATCTCCCACTCTGCTTGAAGCAATATTTATATATATATATCTATATTTCTTAAATCTTTGGCAAGATTTATAGTAGATTTTTCAGCTAGCAGTGGATTGGCACAATAGGCTCTCTAACAACAGCTAACTCACTCTTGATAACCCACTTAGATGTTGAGGTGGAGCCTGAAATGGTTGTAATGGTTAAACCCACTAAGGAATGCTCTTTCTTTCTATTGAAATATTGATCAGGCAGTTGCTTATGTTGTGGACACTGTTTATTTTTACACAGCCAGTGAAGAGTGTTGTGGGAGGTTCTGAAGGAAGCCCTTGGGAAGGTTCTGGTGCCCTCTTTTCTGTGTAATCAGATTGAAGAAGTTGTTGCCTCTGATCGTCTTCTTTATTCATCATTGCAATCTTGTTGTCAAATTAAGGCTTAAGAACAATTCACAGAAAATTAGTCTATGTCGATCAGAATACCTGTTATCGTATTACTCTAAGCACCCAGTCATACTGTCAATTTGGCATTAAAAATTCCATTCTTCAGAAAATTATTCCCACGACAGGTTCTCTTGGATTAAAGGCTGGTACAGGGACATATCTTTTTGAGGCCTGGATTGCTTGTTGGAAGTTAAATTCTCAGGTGAATTGGAGAAAATTCATTTTTGAATGAGGAGTCTGTTTTCTGGATGTCACCATTCTTTGTGTGTTGAATCTATTGCAAGATGTCAAGATTGATTTGAAGTTGTTGCCATAAGTTTATATAAAAGAGAAATTGGTGTCCATCTTTTCCTCATTGTTTTACTAGTTTCTTGAGGTTGAAAAATGGCTCCAATTGGTGCAATATTAGAGTCACTGGACAATCTAATACTCTCTACTATGGATAATACAATCAAAATTAGCAAGGAGTTTCTCACCGATATTCACAATTGTTTACAAGATGTACATGACAAGATTGAATTTTTGCAACTTGAATCTCAACTACAGCAGGAAGAATTACAGCAGTGGAGTCATCAATCTGAACCTGTTTCTGTTCAGAACAATGAAGCAGACTCCCATAAACAACAAGACAATATTGTTGAAGTTCATTCAGATCCAGTACCCAATAAAGCAGCAGTTGTACATGCAGATGCAGAAACTCAGTCTGCATTTCCCAAGCCCATCATCAGACCTTGGGAACAGCTTGTCCACAACAAGCACAGAACTGGTCTTGGATATGAGAAGGACTTGTCTTTTCATATTCCAGACTACTCCAAACCAATTCAGTTTCAGAGTGTTGGATTCATTCATGACAGTTCACCTGCTCCTCATGACAGTTCACCTCCAGCTGTTCTAGATTCTACCCCTCTTCCACAACAACAACAACAACAACAGATTGTGAAATTCCAACATTGTGGCCGAGTTGGCCATCTGAAAGATCACTGTTTTGATCTTCATCCATGTAAGCACTGTCATAAAACTAGTCATTCTTCAAACATATGCTTCAAAAACAAACGTACTGCAAGAACAAAGATTCATCTTGGATGGATCGCTTCTTGGCAATGGGCATCAACAACCAAGAAGATATTCCAAACACATGTCAGAACTTGTTCCAGAGTATTGAACAGTCTTGCAGTTGAGTTTTCTCCATCATCTCACCTTGTATCTGACAAGGGGGTAAATGATGGTCATCTACAAGCTTCAAAGCCACATCAAGCGAGCCTGAGCCACAACCTGCCACACTAGTTTCAGAGTTGTAGCCAGAAACAAAGATGCCCGTGAACATGCCTTCAATTGGCAATCTGGGACAGTTCCTCTAACGAAAGATTTCAGCTTCTTGCCAGTTTTGGAAGAATTCCAGGAACATAATTGAGAACACTTCCTCTAATAGAAGACTCCAACTTCTTGCCAGCTTTGGAAGAGTTCCAGGAATTGCATTAAGCATTCCAGAGTTGTCGGTCATCCTTAAACCATCACAGGTTGAGACTTCCCTTTTCAGGTTGAAGTTCTCCCTTTTATGCGAGGTGAGACCTCCCTTTATTGGTTGAAGGTTTCCCTCTTCAAAACAATAGGAGCACTTCCTCTAGCATAAGACTTCATATTTGTGAGAGTTTTGGAAGAGTTCCGGGAACTGCACTAAGTGTTCCAGTGTTGGTGGTCATCCTTAAACCACCGCCCTTTATACCAACATTTCAGAGAGCACATTCAACCTAGTGCTACCATGCATTTTTTGCGCATTTTGTATTACAACTCTCTTCTTAGACTCATACATAACCCTTCAGATTAAGGGGGGAATGTTGGACACCTAATCCTCAATGGGTTAGTGTGGAAGTCGAATAGACAAAAGGAGTCCAAGATACCTTGGGATGTGGAACCCAACGGTCACAATATGTACTATAAATGTATATCAGTTGTTAATAAAAATTGTACTCTCATGATTTATCCTTCAGATTATTCTTGTTGCCCATGTGTGTTTAATAGGGCTCACTCAAGGATGAGATCATCAAGGAGTAGTAATCTGAGATCCAAAGCCTATCAATTAACATTGAGAGGGCTAAATGGATCATTAATTACCTTTAGCAACAAAACAAGCAACTAGAGGACAAACAAACAATCATGGAGTTGCAAAACATAAGGGAAAACCAGCAATTGGCAAAAAGAAGGAAAGTCAAGCTAACTTCACTAGAGCAAGAAATTTAGGCTGACCAGGAATCATGGTTAGAGAAGGAAAACATGCATTTGGAAAAACTACTGGATAAGGCTAATAAGGAGAAGAATATGTTGTGACACATGTCTTACCACTATTTGGCCCAGAACAAAATTTGTAAGACAAGGATAAGAAGCCTAAAAGCCAAGTTAAAGAGAGCTTTGAGGAGCAAAAAAGAGCAAGATAAGCTCAAGATCTTGGTTGAAGATTCATTGGCCTAGTATAGCACTTAACATAGATTACTCATGCCAAATTTCAAGAAATTTGGTGAACTTTTTGGCATTTTTGAATCTTTAAGGGGAAAAACAGGTTTTTCTAGCAGGTGCGTAGCACCACCAGCACTACGTTTTTTTATGGGGACCTCCATTTGAATAAAATTTTGCATTTTTGGATTCCTCATGAAACGTTATGCATACTCGAAAATTGTTAGGAAATTTTGACAAGTTTTGGGTCTCCAAAAGGGCCAAAAACACCCAAAAAATGCCATCTCTGCCACTTTTTGGTCACACAGGAAGCAGTCTTGGGCGATTGTAATTTTGGAGGAGGAAATGGACTCCAAATCAAAAAATTCAAGTTTCTCCAGGAAGTAGACTCACCAGGATTTCCAACAAGCTATCCTGCACCTAATTTGGACCTCAAGAAACTTTCCAAAAGTAGCTTGGAAAAAGCACTACACACAGAAAAATGGCGCTATGCACAGAATAAAAAAGTGCCAATTTTGCCTGTTTGCTCAAAATTTCGCCTAGTTTTCTTCCAATTTGACTTTTTCTCTGTTATGGTCAAATTCATGATGTGATATGATGTAAATTCATGTACTATGATGTGAAAATGATAAAAATTGACTCATGGAGGTAGATAGATAAGTTATAGATGGTTTTGAACTGAATGAATCAGTTTCCATAGTTTTAAGGCAAGCTGTTCCACTGCCTATTTTTCAGTTCCTAGTTTAGATCTTGTTGAAACAGCTCCTAGACTCATGGATTCGACCCCTAAAGGCTAGCATGGGTGGTTTTTTCCTATATCTTGTACTTTGTTAGTCATTTGTCAAGGTTGGACTCTTGTAGATGCATTGAGCTACATTGTACATCATTTTTTCAGTTTGGCAAGCAAATAAACTAGGGTTTTGCAACATTTTGTGGGATTCTTATGGTAATGTGATTTAGCATTGTTTTCTTCTCTGTAATTCAGTTGATCTTATGTTTATGTGTGACATCATCTCTCTCTTTCTACATAACTAAATGAATCAATTTTAAAAGGTGGAATTCGTTGGTGTTTCAGCGCTCTGCCTTGGGGTTTATTTAGTTCTACATATTTTCTAGTGTTTGAAGAGGACTCATGACACTTGCATGCCCTCTCCAGTGCCACACCAGTCTTTAAACTCGCCATTACATTCATTTCAAAGTGCTAAAACACTTGCCTACCTCGCCTCACAGAAACCTTTGCAAATCTGTGTTCATTTTCCGGACCCAAAGCTACCTTCCCATCTGATCCAGCAACCCAACCATTAAATTCAATCAAAATCCTCTGAGAAAGCATACCTAGCCTAAAATTAGCTTTTATATCAATCATCTCAAGCCTTTCTTTCCATATTTTCATTGAGAATGACAAGGAGAGAGCCCTCTCCCGACTTGGTAGGGCTAGCTACCAGGTTAAGCATGGTTTGATGTTACCCTAGACCTGCCTTTCTCAGCTTGAGGTAGATCCAGGCCCTAAAAGATGGATCTATGCTGATTTTATATATATATAATATTTCAAGGGATGAGAGCAAGCAAATTGACTAATTGTAATAGATTAATATGGTGGGCATGCTTTTTAAAGTTTCATTTTTTTATTTTCTTTGACATGATTGACAAACTATAGGTTTAATATTTTACAATAAATTAAGTTTTTTTAATTTAGATAATTTCTTAAACACAATACAACGTGATTAAATTGAAGAGAGAGTTGGGGAGGGGGCAGAGAGAGAGAGGGAGATAGTGAAAACTTTGGAGGACATAGAGAGAGAGAAAGAGAGAGTGATAGGGGGGA
Organism: Pinus taeda; assembly: GCA_000404065.3. NCBI lineage: Eukaryota > Viridiplantae > Streptophyta > Pinopsida > Pinales > Pinaceae > Pinus > Pinus taeda. The sequence goes on from APFE030312204.1 coordinate 25,330, forward strand.
GAGAGAGGGAGGTGGGAGAGAGGGAGTAAGAGGAAAGAAGAGAGAGGAGAGTGGGAGGAAAGAAAAAAGACAGAGAAATAGAGGTGGAGAGAGAGAGGAGTGAGAAGGGAGTAATGGAGAGAGTAGAGGAGGGAAGAGAAAGAAGAGGAGAGGATATAGATATGGAGAGAATGTGAAGGGAGAGAGATGGAGACATAGAGATCGAGAACGATAGGGAGGGGGGAGATAGTGATAGAGTTAGAAGGAAGAGAGAGAGAGGGAGAGTGATTTGGGAGGAGAGATAGAGGGAGGTGGGAGATAAGGGATAGAGAGGAAGGAAGATAGATATGAGGAGAGAGAGATGGAATTAGAGGGGGTAGGAGAGGGAAGGAACAAGAAAAACATAAAGGGAGAAAGGTGGAGAGAGGGGGGTGAAAAGGGATTCATGGAGAGAGAGTGAGGGAGAGAGGAGAGGAGGAGGGAACAAAGAGAAGGATATATATAAAGAGGAAGAGAAGGGGAAGAGAGGGAGAGAGAGTATGTGTATGTCTGGGGGGTGAGATAGGAAGAGGGAATACAAAAGAGACACAATTAAAAATATAGATATTATAATATTATATAACCAACCTAGATCCATATTAATCCTAAAACTATCAAGTGCCGAGAGAGATCCAATCTCTCGAGGTGCAAACGTTTCCTCAAGTTTTGTACTTAGAAAAAAATTTTCACCTCGAAGAATTGACCCCTCTCGGCACTTGATTAGATCTAGGGTTAAGATGGATCTAGGTCGATTAATAATTGAATTAAAGTATTTTTATTTGATATTATAGAACCTTTAATAAAAATAAATTTCCCTTAAATATTAATTCAAATTGAAACTAATCCAAATTTAATTCAATTGAATAGAATTTTTCTAGAAAAATACATAAATATTTTTTTATATAAAAATATATTTTTAAAATTACAAATTATTAGAGATAAATAATGCAAAGTTTGCTCACCTGTACCTGTATACCATGTGAAGATGAATAAGTGTTTAAGGAAGGATAACCTTTCAACCAATCTTTAACAACCTTTCAATCCCCTATCACTTGTAAGTTTAGATTGCTTAACACAATTAAGATGACTAACACAAAAAATTGATTCGTATTATTCTAGTACTTGTTAGGTAGTTGTTAGGTAGTTGTATTTTTGTTCTTAGACCAAACTAGTCATTCATGTTAGTCACTTTTAATTGTATTACTTATTATCTAGTCACCTATTTTAACCTGCGACTAAATTAGTGATTTATGTTAGTCATTTTTAGTTCGGTCACTTAAGATTGCTCATTTTTGGTAGTATTTCACTTGGAAAAGCTGTGGTGACTAACTTTCTTAGTCACCAGTCACTAATTGCTCATTTTCTACTAGTGCAAGTTTCAAACCCCATATTCACATTCAATAAGTTGTGTGCACACCTAGGGGTTCACATGCCTATTAAGAGGAATCCCAACCATCACAGAGCCATCATGGAAGCCCAACATTGAGATATGGTACCAAGAAGAAAAATAATGATCATCATTATCATGAAATCAAACCATCTTTAGAAACTAAGCAAAGATTCTTGTAGTTGCATGTATTCCTACATAAATTATGTCTAATAACTTACGTTGTGGGAAATGCCATATTTTTTTTTTCCAATAAGAAAAAGACATCATTTTTATATTAATATTAATGCAAAGATGTAATTTACATCATCTAACATATACTAAATTTTCTTTACTTGAATGATGTGATGTTTTAATATGTTCAACATCTAATGTTCGGGCAATATCAAAATATCCATAGGATTCAAAATAATTTCATAAGATTCCAATACTACTATGTTCATGATGTATGTTCAAGCTAGATAAATAACACAGTATCCAAGTTGAAAGTTAGTATTCTAATTTCAATGGATATGACCCTAATAATAAAAAATGTAGATATGCATGAAAAGTTAAGCCTTCAACTAAAAGAAATATTCATCTACTAATTACTCAACACTTTTCCTTGTAGGTATTATTCATAATGTATTTGAACCAACTATAAATCCACTCCCATTTTGGATAATCTATAAATATTTTAATGTAATTCCCTATGAATATGATCAAAGGGTATAACTCTAAAGTTTCTAATCATATCCATAACTCTAATAGTCCATTGATACAGTAAATAAGTGTTTAAGGAAGTATAACCTTTCAACCAGTCTATAACAACTTTTGAATCCCCTATCACTTGTAAGTTGAGATTGCTGAAGTGACATAACTAAAATGACTCACATCAACGACTCATTTGCACTATTGCATTACTTATTAAGTAGTCATATTTATGTTACTAGACTAAATTAGTCATTCAGGTTAGCCATTTTTAGTTGTATTACTTATTAGCTAGTTGCATATTTTAACCCAAGATTAAATTAGTCATTTATGCTAGTCATGTTTAGTTAATCACTTAATATTGCTCATTTTTGGTAGTATTTCACTTGGAAAAGCTATGGTGACTAACTTTTTCTAGTCACTAATTTCATCATTTTCTACTAGTGCATGCTTGATGCATAGTAAGGATACTTCTAAGGGAACAAAGGTCTAAGATGTTGTTCACAGTTGCTTTGGAATGAAGCAAGACTTTGAGGATGGGAAAAATGTTCAAAGGGCCTCTTAGGCCTATGTAAACATCACCATGCAATGCATTAAAACATTAGACATTAACATAAGTGAATACATGAATATAAATGTAATAAAACACATGATAAAGAGAACTTAATAAATGATTAGTTGGAATAAGTATAATTATTCCAACCATTTTCTTGATTGTATAAATATTTATGATGAATGAACACAAAATAGTTGGTTAACATTCTTAAATATACCCTTGAGTATTTTCATGTAGATTTGCAATGTTGTGAGTTATTTAATGTTCGTTGAACTCTAGTTTCAACAAAATATCCATGGAAGATGGGATTTTATATTACTTGAACAACATTTTTCATTTATAAAACTATTCAACTAGATATTATTAAATAGAAGATTTATTGCTATTAAAATAGGTTCAAATTTACATATTGAAATGAAATGATAAAGTATTATAAACTTATGTAAAGATTAATAATCGAATATGTGTGATCTCATTTAGTGGTAAATAATTTAATATCATTTCTTTAAGGTTTCCTTAAAGTGTAATAAGAGCATTTAAATACACTCACATAAATGTTTATATTTCATTTATTGTAAAAAAAAATAGTCCCAACTTATAGAATAACCCAACTTATTTGGCATGGTCTATCAATGAATTATTGTTAATTAAATTATATTACTATGTCAACATGTACAACTCCTACTATTCACTTATTCATAGAATTTTAAAATCCAACTATCATATATATATATATTTCTTGCCATATTCATTATTTAATCCATCACTTCCCTATTATTTGTCGTCAACTAGTTTTTTTAACCTTTTATTAACACATTGAAGAATTACACTATGAAAAAAATTAGAGCCAGGGACTTAGAGTCCATTAAAAATAGAATTAGTACATTTTCATGGATCTATTTTTACTCCTTATATAGACATGGACCAAACCATGTATGATGCATCAAATAGGTGAAGAATATTTAAATATCTGGGAAAGATTTAATAAATGTCAACTAATTTAATTGTAACATTAAATACAATGAATTAATGTAACAAATAATATCAATTTAAAATCAAATTTAATATTTTTTTAAAATCATTTTTAATGCTTCTCTTCCCCATCCTTCATGAATGATAAGCTATGTGCCTTTTTATTTCTTTTAATGTATAGAAGTATGTGTGTCTGATAGAGAGCTAATTTACACATGAATTCAATATGTCATTATTAAAATAATTAAGTGATGTTTAAATTGAATATTTTTAACTAATTAATCCTTGCATTAACCATGTTTTGAAATGTGTACAACTCCACCCTTATCAATTGGGCTACTTTTGTGACATTGAAAATTGCTCCCATTGCCTTATTATGTCTGGCATATTTTGGATGACCTTTTTACCTTTTTCTTTCCATTTTTGAAATTAATTTAATATCTCTAATATGGTAATTTTTATTGTAGTTAAGGCAAATTTTATCTAGTCCATCGATTTTCCATTGCATGCAATAGCCTTCAAGGCGGAGTTTGAACATATATTTCCTAACATGGTTAATATGTTTTTTTGGTCCTAATTTGAAACAATTAAAAAATTATTTAATTCAATATTAATTTTCACACTATTATTCATTTGAGGAATTTTTTTTGCTTTGATGCATTATCTTTGACTTTCTTTTATTGGTCAAAAATAGATTGATTTATATTAATAAAAAACCAATTATATCTTAACCCTTCAAATTATTAAAAAAATTCGAATATATAAAATCTATTGGAAACCAAAGGTTGTTTTGGAAAACTCACTTATTACTGAATGATGATATTGAAATAAATAATAAATTGGGAATGCTCCATCCGGCTGAGAATCCTTAAAAATGTGCATATAATATGCAACTCGCTGAGAATCCTTAGAAATGTGCATATAATATGCAACTTTCTCGAATTTTGAAAGAGATGAATATATGGACTTTTTAGAGAACATGCTATAAGCATTCTATAAACATTTTATTTTCACAATAAAATGAGGGCAAGGATGGTGTAAACCGATCCTCCTCAGAGAGTAATAGATTTCATGCAAAGCATAATTAATACTCTTAAGGAAATCAAATATTCTCTTAAGATTTATTTAAGATTATGATGATAAAGGTAACTATTATTATTGGGTAGAGTTGTTTAAGTACATTTTAACTTGGTTGGTATATTGCAATGTGTAAGTTGTTAACTTTCGGAAAGCGCTATTTCCAACCCTATTGTAACATAAATGCAGCCTGACATGGGCCCGATATAACACGCCGCGCGGTGATGAGAGAGAAAAAAAAAATAGCGGTGTGTTATATCGTGTTATATCAGGCCCATGTCAGGGGGCATTTACTTTACAATAGGGTTGGAAATAGGGCTTTCCCTAACTTTCTATTAATTTAGTCAACTATATTATATTTTTTTTGCTAAAGTTAAATTGTAGAAAATTATTTTTATATTTTATAGTAATTATTTTATTTTAATCTATTTGTAATATTATTAGTTCATTTTTACATGTTATTGGTCATGGCATCACGAGTTGAGTCATGGTGCAGTGTCAGTAATTTTCTGATTGTGTACTTTACGTACACATTTTACATTTTGCATTAATATATTCAAACTACTTAAATCTGTGAGATGTTCATTTTTATATATTATTGGCCATTGCATCGAGAGTTTAGTCATGTTGTTAGCCGTTGGAGGCTCTGCTCCTACTATTTAACAGGCAAAGATGGATCTGATTTTTCAACTTGTCCTGACGATGAACCACACTCGTTGGTTCGAAACGCGTCGACAAATGATTTATCTTGTGATTTACGCGGAAACATTTCTCTCAAAAGGTTGCAACACATTATTCATCAAGCACATAAAGGTAGCTAAAGCATTAGTCTTAAACTTGATATGGATCACAGAAGCCTCAATTCAATAGTGTTGCAACCTTATCTAGACAAGTTTGTTATTGTATTCATTGATGACATCCGGATATATTCTAAAAAGGAGGAAGAGCATGTCAAACACTTAGCAACAATATTGATATTTTTGAGAGAGCATCAATTGTATGCCAAGCTTAGCAAGTGAAGTTTCTTCCAAACAGAGGTACTTGGGACATGTTGTATCCAAGGAAGGTATAGCAGTGGATTGAGAGAAGATAAGAGCTATCATGGAATGGCTGGCTCCTAGAAATGTGGAAGAATTAAGGTCATTTATGTGGTTAGAAGGTTACTATAAGAGGTTCCTCAGGATATTCTCTTGCGTTGCATATCTTATTACATCATTATAGAGGAAAGGTAAGAAATTTGAATGGGAAAAAGAATGTGCAGCTAGTTTTGAATTGTTGAAGTAGTTGTTGACAAATGCTCCAGTGTTAAGTATTGCAAATCCAGACAAATAATTTTTAGTATCCACATATGCTTGCAAGGGAGGACTTTGTGGAGTCCTTATGCAGAAAGGATAAGTAGTTTGATATGAGTCACAAAAACTAAATGAGCACAAGCATAATGACTTGACACATGATCTTGAGTTGGCAACGATCATCCATGCATTGAATATGTGGAGGGACTATCTTCTCGGCAGGAGGTTTGTATTGATGAGTGATCACAGTGGGTAGAGGTACTTATTCGATCAACTGAACTTGCATGCCAGACAAAATAGATGGTTGGCCACGACTAGTGAGTTTGACTTTGAGATCATGTACATCAAGAGTAAGGAGAACAAAGTTGCAGATGCTATTAGCAGGTGGATACATGTGAATGATATAGCAGTTATGAGTTCTTATGGGACAAACTTACAGGGCCAGATATTACGGGTAGGTCAGCAGGATGACAAATACATGGAGCTTATGCATAGGTTACAACATGATACAGGTGGTCATGATGTGGATCATTGTCTTACAGTAGATGAATTAGTAATATTTAGGGACAAGATATATGTTCCAGATAGTAGTGAGCTCAAGAAGACTGTCTTGAGAGATTTTCATGTGAAACCATATTCAGGTCACCCAGGGTATCAAAAGACATTAACAACAATGAAGACTTTTATTACTGGTTGAATCCGAAGAAGGATGTAGCAGAGTTTTTGGTTAGATGTTTGGACTATCAACAGGTGAAAGAATAATGTAAATGTCAAGGTGGATTTCTACAGATGATTGCGATCCGAAAGTGGAAATGGGATGTAATTTCCATGGATTTCATCACAAGTTTTCCGAGGACATCTCGACACCATGATTCTAGGACATGTTAACAAATGTAGCACACTTCATTCTGGTGAATTCTAGTTATTCAGCTAGTGATGTAGCACAAATATTCATCAGATATGTCGTTAGATTGCATGGTGTTCCAAAGAATATTGTGTCAAACAGGGATGTTAAGTTCACTTTGAAGTTTTTGAAGGAGTTTTTTTAGGATTGGGGATAGAGTTGGCCTTCAGTACAACTTAGCATCCACAAATAGATGGACAAACAAAGAGGGTTAATAGGATATTGGAGGCCATGATGACGATGTATGCGATGCCTCAACAATGGAAGTGAGAATATTATCTTCCACTGGTTGAGTTCACTTACAACAATGGGTATCAGAATCTTTGAGGATGAGTTTGTTCAAGGAATTGTATGGGAGGATTTGTAGAATTCCCATCAGTTGGAGTGATCCAGTGAACAAGGTGCTGATTGGACCAAATATGTTGGTTGAAATGGAATAGGAAATGCAAGTAGTAAAGAAGAATATAAAGGCAACACGAGACAAGAAGAAAAGATATGCAGATCAGAATAGGTTGTTTAAGGAGTTTCAAGTTGGGGAATAGGTGTATTTGTGCATCAAGCCAAAGAAGAGGTCTTTGCGGATTGGATCATGTAGCAAGTTGGCACTGTAGTTTTGTGGACCTTTCAAGATTCTTGAAAGGATTAGGCTAGTAGCCTATCTACTTGCAATGCCCATGACAGTGAAATTCCATGATGTTTACCATGTGTCATTGCTTAAAAATTATGTTAAAGATGTCATCATGTGATTGACTAGTCTGCATTGTATGTGGATCCAAATGGAGAATTCCAGCTGGAACCACAATGTATATTGCAGAGAAAGATGCTCATTCTCTGGAACCAAGAAATTGAGTAGGTTAAAGTGCAATGGAAGAACTTTGGGCCCGATGAAGCTACATGGGAGATGGCAATAAGATGTGGGATATGTATCCTTCTTTATTCACTAGTTGAGCAAATGTTTTTGGCTTATGTAGATATGTATATGGATGTAAATATCGACATGAGATGTGTTATAAAGCTCTAATAAGCGGTATGTGTGTCATGTCATTATGATTGTTATGTTGTTATGTATCATGTTGGTTGCTTCTCATCAGGTTGATCATTGTAAATACTGCATCGAGTTAAGTTATAAAGTTCCATGGGCATTATGTTTTTCTTACAACAGTCTTGTTGGTTGTAGGTGTCATTGAATACCAAGGACAATTTCCCCCAAGGGGAAGGGTTCTGTAACAACCATAGTGAAAATTCCATGTAATAAAAGTTAATAAAGGAAAAATAATAACCACGGTTATGGGACACTTATTCCAAGTTGAATGTTGGGAAAAAAACATCCTAGTGTGGATGTTCATTTGGTTTATTATGGCTAAGGAAATTGACAAAGGAAATGCCAAAGGATTTGGAAAGGCATGAGGTGTTAATTGACATTTTATTTATGAAAATAATGGAAATTAGGAGAAAATGGAGGTGAAAGGTCATAGGTTTCATGTGAGGAGAAAAATGAAGGAAAATAATGGAAAATTGAAGAAAATAGAGACCTCATTAATAAAAGGGATTCTGAGGATCAGTTGGTACCTTTTGTTAGTTCAGTTTTAAAGCTCTCCCTCTATTTCCTCTCTCACACTCTTGGACACTTAGATTTTTCTTGGATCACTTCAGCATTGGATCAAGAAAAAGAAAAGAAGGTAAAGGAAAGAAAAGATCAAGAAAGGAAGAGCAGTATCCAACAACTACATCGAGATTATTTGTAGGTATCGATTTGCACGTGTGATTTTATTGATAGTTTTGGCATGCATATGTGTCCTTGGTTCTCTTGTTGTCATCGGCATGGGTCTTTCCATGTGTAACAATTTTTTTCAGCCTAGCCTTGCCATTTCTAGATAGCCTTGAGGTGATGGGTTCTCATGTTTTGGTGGAGATGGATTGCAAGATGGATTCAAAGCTAAGTGAGGTGGACCTATGAAAGGAAGAACACATGGCCTAGTGATCCTTGAACCAGACCATGGGTTATGGTAAAACCAAATTTTTTGTTTCTTCAGTGGGCCTAGAAATCCTCGAACAATGAATGGCATGATATATGGTAAAGCCTAGAGGTGGGTACCCTTGATCGGGCCTAGGAATCCTTGGCCAGCAAATGACAGGATATACGGTAATGCCTTGAGGGTGGTGTCTTGATCATGGCCTAGTGACCCCTGAATCAGACTGTGGGTTCTAGTAAAGCCAAGGGATTAGGAGACAATAAAATTCCTCATGTTGTAAGTGGAGAAATCTGGTGGAATCCATGCTCATTTGGCTCTTTTTCAGTTACGAGTACCACCTTCATGCTTGGAACATGGCACGGGGGTGATTGGTTGAAAGAAAAAATTGATTCAATCAATTTATGGTCAGGTGGTTTGTGGGAATCCCAAACCCAGTTGGATTTTTGATGAGCCTCATCATTGAGTAATTATATGGGCCTTAATTGGCCTTAATTCACCTCCTAGCTTATTCAAACCAACTATTCTCACAACTTATTACATACTTTTGATTATATTTTTCTTATGAGATGAGTTGGAGTTAGATATTTTTCTTTGTGGGCTAATGTGCATGTAGCGCAGGAATAAAGGATAAAAGCAAGGAATATGGTATAAGACCTTGGTAAAAATTCGAATGGGACAAGGGAGAGGAATTACAGGAGGTAAATCCTCCTCATTTACTACCCCTCCATTCAAATATCCCTCCATCAGCTGAAAGTACAAACAACCAAGCAAGTGAATGTGCAAACAACCAAATTAGGTGTACTAGAAGGCAGCCAAACAAGTGAGAAGTACGAGTCTATCTTGAGTTGGGAGCCAAGACTCCCTACTAGAAGGCAACCGAGCTAGTGAAAGTGAAAGAAAAATTTTATCATTGAATTGGGAGTTATACCTCCCTAATTTTGAAAGAAGTTGTTGAAGACTTCAGATGTATAAATAGAGAGGCTTAAGACCTTAGTTTTTTTAGTTAATTAGACATAGTCAGTTAGTTACCAATTGTCACTAAGAGTTAGGAAGAACTCTACTTTGTTTTCAAGCTGCAAGTCTTGTAACAATTTTTTATTTATAATGAAGATGAGTTTTATTCTGAGACAACACTGAATTAACTCAGAGGGCTGAAGCTCTTAGGCTAGGGCCTGACCCTGGCAGCCAAAGCTCCTCTTTATTGTATTGTTAAGTAGCATAGCTTTCTATTCATCTGTTGAAGTAGTTCACTTCCATTACAATAGTAGCATAAATGCATGGTTTGAATGTTCATTTGATTCAGTAAGTTCATTCCCATTACAACATGATAGCATAGATTTCTAGTTCTATTCATTTACTTAAGTGGTTTCCTGATTTCTTGTTTATTTGTTTAAGTAGTTGCATTTTCATTACAGCAGGGTAGAACATATTAGTTGTGTTTCGATTTGCTTCATTTATGCTTTCGTTCAATTAACATGGTAGCAAAGGAAATATCCACAAGGTTGCCCAAAAGTGTCTCGACCTCACCTCCTCCCTCTGGGACCATGATGTGAGGAAGAAACCCTACAACAACCCCAAAAACACAGGGTTTTGGTTTTCACAGGGAGTTTGTTGTTTAACACAGTGAATAAGCTCATTTCATATCAATTTGTTCCTTTAATAGTCATCTACTCCTTCGCTCTCTTCCCGTCATTTGATCTCCCTCACATCCCTTTCATTCTCCTTCAACATAAAAAGCTCAGTAGAAGCTATTTATCCACGTTCAAATGGTTTTTACCCGTAGATCACCTCAAACAACAAAACTGACCAATCACCACTCGAATTCACTTTTAGAAGTTTACTTCATGCATTTTAAATCCCAACCATTGATCTGCCTTGTCAGATCCGACAGCTATCATGCATCCACTCACCAACCAACTCAGTCAAACTCCACCATTGATCTGCCTCACCAAATCTGATGGTTGTTGTGCCATATCAGGTGGATTTCTATTTGATCATTATCCGCTAGAGGGCACGCGAAATGGGTGGTTTCCCCATGCTACGTGTCGGTCAGGGAGGCTAATCGCATGAAATTTTGGAAATTTTCTTACAACTTTAAGGGCACATGAAATACTGCTTACCGCTCTTTAAACCCCCTCCCTCATTTCTGCACGCTCCTTTAAGTGCTCCAATATCCACCGTCAATATGTCTCCTGATCTGACGACCGTCGCATCACCCAATCACTTGTTTGCCTTAAACTCCCACCTTCGATCTACCTCATCTGATCTGACAGCCATCGCTTCACCCGATCACCAGCTGGCTTGTTCGATCTCCATTAGTCCATCTCTTGACTTCACCTCCACGACATAATCTCAATCATCCATCATGTTAGTTAACCTTGTTCGCCCATCTACTTATGTACCCTCCTGCCATCCGATCTCAACTATTCAATTTCCTTTCACTTTCCTGATCTAACGGTTCTTATGCGTTGTTGCTCCCTCACGTCTTCCTTTGACCAATTTTTATCTCCAGCCGTTTTTCCACTTAAGCACAAACTTAGCTTAATTTCCTTTACTTGCACCTTAGGATAATTTTACACTCTTTTACTTCTACAACTTAGATAGTTGGCATTAGATTAGTGTTGTCTAGAAATTCTTCTTAGTCTAATTGTTTCCATGGTTAATTAGGTTATGGTGTGAGTTAAGATTGCATGTTTTTTTTTTTCATTTCTGCAGTAGAGTAGCTCTCCCTTAGAATAGATTTTCTCTCCTTCCATCAAAATCAAGCTTCTTTTGACCCTATAGAAGTTTGGCTTGGAACCCCCGGGGTCTCTTTCCAGATGAGCATTGACAACGGGTAGTACCTTCACTTCTACTTGTGTATATAACATAGTCACCTCCAAGTTTGTACGAACCCCGGGTTGATAAGTAAAGCTAGTAGCCCTGGGAGTTGCAATATTCTTGCTGGAATACCTAGGCTCATCACTTTTTGGCATCATTGTCGGGAAGGTGTGAGAGTAGGAGTGATTATTGCTCCTTCTTCTATTTCTAGTCTCTAACTTTCTTTTCTTCTACTTCTTGTCTTCAATTTTCTTCCATTAGTTTATTTCTGCAAAAGTAATCTAGTTTCTTTCTTTCATTTGTCATTGTCATGCGGAAAGAGTTATTTTTGCTGACAAAACTAACCTCCCTAGGAGTCTAAGAGTCTCTAGTGACAAACAAGACAATTAAGAGAAATCCTTCCCTAAACATACATTATTCTATTAGAAACCAAGTGTTTTTCGATCCTACCTCAAGTCCAATGCTTGTTGTAGCAATCCAGCCTCGTCGATACAGATGAGCTCCTCCTTCACTTTGAAACCTGCATACACTAACAATCAAACGATTACATAACACCTGAATAATCCATAAAACAAAGCATATTCAACATATAGACCAAGGAGTATAAGAAACAATTCATTAACAACAAATCATTGAGAAGAATGGACTTATTTGTATTAAGGAAACAAAAAAGAAACCATTACAACCTGAGCCTTGGTGTCGTGCAAGTTCCTCCCAGGGTCCAGCAAGAGTTTTCCTCTATTTGACAAGCTCACCCACTTCCAAATGAACAAGAAAGGATGGTAATCTCTCCTCACAAGCTTACAATGGAAGTCCTAATTCCAGCAGCATCTACCCTTTGGAATGTTCAGCTTTCAACCTCCCCTCCCCTGACCCAAGGCCTGTATTTATAGTGTTCTAGAGGAAGTTATCAATGGGAAACTCCCTCTTTTGGATGGGGTAGCTCCTCTCTTGATGGGATAAGTTCCTCTATCATAGGGATCCATGAACCATCTGGAAGCGCTCAACACACGTCAAACACTCTTCTAGAAAGCTCTAGAAGTGACCACAAGTAACTTTTTAAGATGAAACTCGTGCCTTTTGACCTTTACAGGAGTACGCACCCATCCCTTGACTTACAGAGCGTACAATTACGTAGGTACAATGAGCTTGGGATGCGTACACGCAGGCAAGGTAGAGAGAACTTGCGTACCCAGAGATAAACATGATTTTTAATGACTTTCTCTCTTTTTTGAAGTTTGACATGGAGAGCAGAGGTATAAGGCTTGACAAGGAGGATAATATGACTATTGATGGAGCCATATTAACTGCAGATAGTCATGGTGACAAATTTCAGTGTAACAGATTGCCCCCTAAAGTGTGAAGCCTGTAATAGATAAGGGTTTTATATTATCTAGGAAGGGTGAAGTACTTTATCATTTCAAGGATTATCTCGTGGAGAGCCTGGTTAGAACCTGCAATTTTCGACACAAAATACATGTATAAGATTATATCATCGCTGAGGTAGGCATTCCCATACTCAGATCAAAACTTTAACTATTGGACTAACTACTTTGGTACAAGAATGATTTTATAATACATCATAATTATAGACTCGTGTAGACACAGTATGGAGGCAGCCATCTGTTTATGATTGGTCTACAACATAATGAATACAAAACTCCTCGCAGCTGGATGGTGGAAACTAGATCCAGGGTCTTCATCTCTACTTCCCGAATTGGTACGATTCTAGCCATGTGAATAAATGAGTCGATGTCGAACATGGTAGAAACCACTTGATTACCAGTCAATGATGTAAACTGTTAACAAGCGTGAGAGAGACCACCAGTAATGTCAATGGTTCTCAAAGTACCCAGCACAATCGATGAGATGTGAATGAATGAGTCGGTGTCGAACATTTCATGGAATCCTTCGATCGCAAGTCAATGATGAAAACTGACGTCGAAGGCGAGAAACCTACCATTGATGCATGCAGACTCCAAGTACTGACGATTTCTAAGTCAACTCTCTAGATAATGTGCTGATGTCGATAGAAAGTGACCCGTCGCAGGTAGGTCCACAACACGAAATCATAGTTCAAGTTGAAGAAATGTTGCTGCAAGGACTGACTCAAAGATGACACAATGGATGATAGGTATTTTGCGGTTGAATTTTTTGTTTACAGACCTCTTGAACACATAACGACACAACAGATGGTTTGGTGACGAATGACTCAAAGTCGACTCCCATAACCCGGCTAAAAAAATGTCAATGATTTTGGTCAGCTGTGAGGCAAGGGATTTCCCAACCCAGGTGAATGAATAAGTGTCGTGTTCAAGAGTGGTAGTAAGGTTTTTCTGTGACAAAAGGATATCAAATAGGCTCATTCTTCTCACTTTCCCCCACCATTTCTGGCAAGTACCTCTTTATTTTTTACAAGCTTGAGGAGGATAACATATGCTTGTTTGTAAGCTCATCCTTCGGATGAGTCCAACTTAGTTTTTGATTCGAACCCTAAGAAGGAGTCGTCCGTTCCTGTTTGTAATAGAACAGGTCCTTTACTGTGAAATTTTAACGAGTCCAGTATAGGAGAAACTCGGCGTTTTTCATATTTAGAGAGTCTGAAAAACTTAGAAGGCTCCAGATTGGACTTTTTCGTAAATTTGTGTCTCCTAAGCCCGAAAAAGTATAAAATAATACCTAGGAGAACCGCTTGATCTTGCGACCAAGGATATTTTCATAGTAGTGTCTTTGACCTGAAAAGTAAAACGCGATCAAGGACACGTCGTTTTATTTCCAGTATCGTATTTGAAACGACAAAAATCCGGCAATTTTTTCCTGTTTTTTTGGTCAGAAAAGGGCTGTAAGGGACCGTCTTTTAATTCCGTTTTAACGAGTGTAAAAGAAACGCTCGGCAATCTTTTCATGTTTTAGGAGTCAGAAAAGGGCTTAAAAGATGACTCTGATGTTTGGTTCGTGAAAAATGACAAGTTTCCCTATAAATCCCTTTGTCCTGCACAAAAATGACACATTACTCATACCTGTGAAAAATAAACAAATTTAATATTTATTTATCCAAAAATCCTATAAAAAGACCTTTTACCATGTCATTTTTACCATTTTACTGTTCAGGTAGAAAAAGGGCTTTTGGGCGGAAACTTCCCGTGGACATTGCGGAAAATCAAACCGTCGGAATCGAGCGCCGTCACTTCCAGGTAATCCACAACATCCTCCTCTTCAATTTCATCCGTTTAGAATTTGATTTTTAGCCTTAGTTTGATTTTTTTGGGGCATTAGGGTTTTAGGATGCACTCCTCAAGGTACGCAGGTGGCCCATGGGTAACTTGCGTACCCCGACCTTTTTCTTCAAAGGAAAAAGGGTCGGGGTACGCAACCTACCTTCAGA
>APFE030312204.1:60861-97780 GCA_000404065.3 Pinus taeda
CTCTTTTACAAATATGGTATTTGGCCCATAGGATTCACTTAAATAAAACCTCTTTTTTGAGCCTTCATAAATAGAGAGGGTTATGGAATAAATATAAAAAGAGGTTTTATTTATTTACCATACATCTAGTTTATTTATATTTTTATTTATTTACCATACGTTTTGAGTAAGTATAAAAGCAAAAGACGTTTTATTTATTTACCATAACTCCACTTTACTTATATTTTTATTTGTTTACACCCTTGCATGTATATAAGGTGACTTATGGAGTAAATATAAAAAATGCTTTATTTATTTACCATACCTCTCATTTATTTATATTTTTATTAATTTACCATACCTCTTTTATAAATATGGTATTTGGGCCTTTGACCCATAGGATTCACTTAAATAAAACCTATTCTTGAAAATGGGCCAATAGATTCACTTAAATAAAACCTATTCTTGAAAATGGGCGAATGGAAGGTTGTAACTCCTAATTTCAAGGGCTAAATTTACCTTTTTTACCCTCTCCCTTAAAATAAGGTGGGCTATTTGAGGTAATTTGTAAAAATGTACTATGATACAAAATATTCACCCACTAAAAATTTAAAACCCCTTAATTTCGCCAAAGGGCGAACATTCGCCCCTAAAATCACCCCTAACCTAGACTCAAAGTTGTATATAAAGGAGCTGAAGGGGTCACTAAGTAGCTTTGCTACATCAACCAAAGGAGACATCCTGGGCCTAGACCATACCAGCAGGGTATGAAAGGATCATCCCATGCATATTACAGACCCAACCAAACCACAACTATACCTTCTTGGGGACCCCCTTCTCAACCTTCCTGTTCTACACCCCCTCCTTGGTCCTATGCATCTCAGTATCATTCCCAACAAGCCAGCCAGTCATTTCGACCTTACAATCAACCACAACATTAGTGGAATACCCCACCCCAGGGGTGGAGGCCCCAATTCAACAATGTTGTAGCTCTATTGCCTCCATCACCTACCCAACCGCAACTCCTGCACTCTGCTCCACCTAAGCAACCCCAGATGCCTACCCAACCAAATCGAAACCCAAACAATAGGCAAGCTCAACAAACATACGATGGAGAGACAGCATACCCAACTTATGTTGTTGAAATCCAGGAGATCAATGTAATATTTGGGAGAATTCTTCGAGATAACCAACCTCCCTCTCCACATAATGAGGTTGAGGAAGATAGAGAGGAAAGCAACCTTAAAGTAAATCCACCCTTTCCTAAAAGATTAGCCCAACCACTCCAGCCTACCCTAGAAGAAACTGAACTTCTAGGAGAATTGAAAAACCTATGTGTAAAGATCCCCCTTCTTCAGGCAATCAAAGATGCTCCTATTTACAATAAATTGATTAAGGAGAAGTTCTTTAAGCATCTAGGAAGAAGAAAAAGGGATGCCCCTACCATTAATTTCATTGGGCAGTTATCTGACTTAACGCTGGGGCAGGTAATATGTCCAAAATAATTAGACCTTGGAAGCCCTGTAGTTGATGTGCACATCAATGGCACCATTGTCGCACACACTCTAATTGATCTTGGGGCTGCCATTAATGTGTTGACCAAGGACACCATTCTCAAGATTAACCTCCAAGGGTCATTAAGGAAGACCACAACAGTGCTGCAGCTTGCAGACCGTTTCACAATTACCCCTGAGGGAATTGTGGAGGATGTGATGGTCTCCATTAATTCCTTGGAGTACCCTGCAGATTTCCTAGTTCTCCAGCCTAAGGCTAAGCTTATTGGTTACCCTCTCATCCTTGGGAGGCCATGGTTGGCCACAGCTGATGCCTACATTAGCTACAGAGCTGGGAATATGACAATCAAGAATGGGCATATGTCCAAACAGTTAGTCTTATACCCTCCTGCTCAACCCTCCCTAGAACATGATTTACCTTTATCGTTGGAGGAGAAGGAAGAAGATGAGCTTTATTCTGCCCAACTTTATGCTATGGAAACAATCATAGGAGGAGGAAAACAAAAGGAGGATGACTTAATTGAACACCTGCTCCAAATTCCAACTCCTAGTTCATTACCCTTAGAAGAAGAAGTAAAGGAAACATTGAACAATCATCAAATTGACTTATGCTTGGTCGATTCCAACCCACTCTAAGTTAAAACCATAGAATTTAGCCCAGAGAAAACCTTGAAGATTAATCCATCTCTTTCTACTTTAGAAGAGGAACATCTATGCAAATTGTTGAAAGAGAACCTAGAAGCCTTCGCTTGGAGCTATAAGGAAATGAAGGGAGTACACCCCTCAATGTGTACTCACCACATACACATCAAGGAAGGTTGCAAGCCAGTTAGGAAACCACAAAGGAGAATGAATCTAGCCCTTAAAGACATCGTCAAAGAAGAACTGCAAAAACTGTTAGATGCAGGGTTCATTTACCCTATCTCTGATAGTGAGTGGGTCTCTCCTTTAGTATTAGTTCCCAAGAATAATGGTAAGTGGAGGATTTGTGTTAATTATGGGGAACTGAACGAAGCCACAAAGAAGGATCATTTTCCCCTACCCTTCATTGACCAAGTGCTAGATGGCCTAGTAGGGAAGAAGTTATTTTCTTTCCTATATGGATTCAATGGGTACAATTGATCCAAATGGATCCTAAAACACTCTCTAAAGTCTTCAAAACATCTTCAAATCATGCCAAATATCAAAACGAATGCATGGGAAGAACCCTTAGAATGGTGGAAAAATACTACTGGGGGGAAAAATACATAGAAAACATCAAAAATAGAGTTATCGATGGTAGCAACAGTGAATGCACAATAGCCGTCAGATCTCGTTGATCAACGGTCCAAATCTAATTGGAAAATTGCAATCGGCAGTGACAATCAACGGATATCAGCGCAGAATATATAACACTTGCGATAGCGACTGACGGAGTCAACTAAGACCGTCAATCAAGTGCATAGATCGATGGCCCACATTGCATTTAGGATTGCTCTCGGAGATTACAAAGAGCGCTTGCAATGGCCTGAGGCATGAGCGATATGTGATTGCGATTAATCGCATCGCGATATCGCAATCAAAGAAACATTGTGGAGCGGGCCCTATACACACATATATATGCGATTTGATGAACCAGACTCAATGGTTATATAAACATTATTTCATAGGATTTTAGATCCACAGAAAAGGAATTTTTAATGTAATTTGCATATTTAGTTTATTAAACAAAATAACAAGGATGAAGCGCCGATGCGATAAGTCGGACCCGAAATGGTTCCTTAAATTATTGTATATTGTTTCAGATCCACCATAAGCCATTTTATAATAATCTCAATGTTTTTTATGTATTTTTTAAAATACCAAGGAATTCACGATAAGTGGGATTTTGGGCGAGCCAAAGGCGGAAAGTGGTTTAGACAGGTCTCTGCTCGAAACCACACATCAGCTACCAAATGTCCAAGGGGAGGAGAGAGGAAACCACCCTCATCGGGCAGTTAACCCCTGTATGAAAAGGCCGCCCGAAATGGATCTCAACAGTTGGATCTAGATCTCCCAGGTCAACGGTGGAGACATGACATCATGACTTATAGGCAGACCCGAGAGGAGAATAGGGCACAATTATGAAGATTTGAAGTCCGGAAGACTGTGTTTTGGTGGATTTTCTCAGTTTCGAATACATTTCTCTGTGTTAATAGAGAGTGGCTAGTTCAGGGTTTCCAAAGGCCCGATGACCTGTCCCATTACAATACAGGTGGCCACCATCTTTGGGAGTGTTTAGCAATGATTTCTGATGCCTAAAAAGGTATCTGAGTGGACAGAGGTCGGGGAGATAAAAAGCCAAGAAGCTGAAACGAACACGCAAGGTGGTTTAGCTTTAAAGCCACATACAGAGAGCAAACAGAGGCAAGCAGTATTGAAGGCATTTCTGAGACAGAGCTAAGATAGGGACAGAGAGTGATTAAGAGAGAGTTTGTGTACTCAGAGAGGCTTGAGAGGTTCAAGCAAACTCTTGCTGTTGTATCTGTTGTGTATTGACTCTCAAATTGAGCTCATACTATTGTAAAACTCTACTTGAAGACATAATAGAGAGGCCACCACTGAAGGCTGGACCAGGAGATGTAGCCCAGGAGTATTGGGTGAACTCCTCATTAAATTTGTTGTGCTATGTGTTGTCTATTATGTTTTTGTTTACTACTTCATTGTCTGTGTATTTTACAATCTTATCGATCCATTGCATAAAATAACATAGCCATATACAGGCACATGAGTATGTAATACCTTATTAATTGTCTTAGATCTCAATATCAGATCAAGTGGTATCAGAGCTTTAGGTTTAATAAGGTTAGACAAGCTTGTGCTGGATTGGTAATGATAACTAGGTCAATGCTCAAATTAGGAGAAGGAGGATTGGTTGAAGCTAACCCAGAAATTGGTAGAGTCTATCCTAGGAGGAAAATGGTAGAAGAAAGTCCCTTGGAATCAGACTCTCAGTTCATGGATAGTTTCATGACCATTAGAGCCATGGTAGAGGAGATGTATCGAGAATTTAAGAAAGGTCGAAGTGAAGATTCTTCCACCTCCAAACAAGACAAAGGAGTGGAGGAACCTATTCTAGGTGGCCATTTTGAAGGCAAAGGGAAAGGAAAAGAGCCTCCTCAACCAACACCTACTAATAGCCCTAAAAATAAAAAGAAGCAAACATCTTTGATTAAATTAGACGTTAAATTTGATTTGCCAATATATGATGGAGAATTAAATGCAGAGAAGCTAGATAACTGGATTAGATAGATTGATGTGTATTTCATGGTGCAAAATATTGATTTAGACAGGAGTACAAATTAGCTAGCCAGCCTACGCCTGGGAGGAACTGCCTTGGTATGGTGGGAAGGTAGGACACAAGTTGACTTGAAGAAGCATGGTAAAATTCTTTCTACCTGGAGTGAATTTGTTTCTACCATTCAAAAATAGTTCTATCCACTAGTTTATATGCAACAAGCCATGTTGACTTGGCAAACTCTTCGATAATTAAAGGGGAAAAGTGTACAAAGCTACACCCAAGAATTTAGAAAAAGAGCTTTAATTCTAGGCATTTCTTTAGACTCACCTAAAACTTTGCTGAAGTATATGGGTGGTCTACACAACTATTTGAGGCACACCATTCTCATGTTTAACCCTACTAGCATAGATGAGGTATTTGTTTAGGCTACCCATCTAGAGGCTAGAGGCAAGAATGTGAACTTAGAGATTGGGGGATCATCAAAACCCACAACAAGCAAGAATAAGGAAAAGAGGAAGAAAAAATGGAAAGAGAGGAAGACAAATTTTGTACAAAAAGACAAACCTTCATGCACTTACTACAAGAAGGGTGGACACGATGATGAACATTGCTGGTATTTACATCCAGAGCTGAAACCCAAGAAGTTCGATGGCAAGAAGAAGAAGATTGTTGCTGCTATACAAAAAGATTTGGCGTCAGACTTAGGTGATGAAACAACAATCACAACCATAGGTATAAAAGGTAAAAATTTTGAAGCATCTACTAGTAATTTTGCACAAACTATTGATAATGAAGAAAATGAGAGGAAAAGACATGAGCTTTTTCATATTAGAGTTATTTCCAAGCAGCAAAATATTGATACTTTATTTGATAGTGGCTCACAAGTAAACTTGATTTCTGAAGCAATTGTAAAGAAATTGGGACTACTAACCACACCTCACAAGAAGCCATATCCATTAGGTTGGGTATGTGATAAAGCAAAGCTACAAGTGACTATACAATGTAAACTTAGGTTTTCTTTTGGGTCAGCCTTTGTAGATGAGGTTGAGTTAGATATCGTTCCATTGGATATATGTGGAATTGTTTTAGGAAGTCCTTACTTGTATGATAGAAAAGCCATTTTCTATAGGGCTGAAAATAAGTATCAACTCGTTAAAGATGGAATATTGTAAGAGCTCATAAACTGAAGAATAATTATACTCTCATAAACTCAGGGCAGATGAAAATAATTGTAAATTCATGCAAGCAATTTTTACAGATGGTTGTAAAGGAAAAGAAACCTAATAAAACCAATGTATTTGAAGGTTGTGATGCTAAAAAGCAAGATGATTTAGAAAAAGTTGTTTTAGAATATGATATCCTATTTCAAGAACCTAAAGGTCTGCCACCCAAAAGGGAAATTGTACATGATATTAATTTGTAGCAAGATGCTCCATTACCTGACATTGGAATGTACAAGTTATCCGCTTTAGAGAATGCAGAGATCAAGAAGCAGGTACAGGTGCTACTCGAGAAAGGGTTCATAAGACCAAGCACATCACCATGCAGATCTACAATCATGTTGATGAGGAAGAAAGATGGTTCGTGGAGGATGTGCATTGATTACCGGGCACTGAATAAAATAAAAATCAAGAATCATTATCCCCTTCCTCACACTGATGATCTATTGGATTAGTTGAAAGAAGTTGTTTACTTTTCCAAGTTGGACTTGCGTAGTGGTTACCATCAGGTCAGAGTAGCAGAACAAGATGCATGGAAGATTGCTTTCAAAACAAAGCAAGGGTTGTATGAATGGCTAGTTATGCCTTTTGGCTTAACTAATTCTCCTGCCACTTTCATGAGAGCAATGAATGATGTACTGAGGCCTTTTATTGATGATTTTGTAATTTTATATTTAGATGACATTCTTGTTTTCAGTAAAACATGGGAAGAACATTTGAAGCATGTAAAGCATACTCTAGATGTTTTGAAAAAAGAAAATATTTATGTAAAGTTATCTAAATGTGAATTTGGCAAAACATCTTTGAATTATTTAGGTCATATTGTAGGGGGGTGGTGAATTGAAGAGAGATCCCTCTAAGGTCGAAGTCATTGTAAACTGGCCTAAACCCAAATCTTCTATAGAAGTTAGAAGCTTCCGAGGAGCAGCACAGTATTGGAGAAAGTTTAAATCTAACTTTTCCTTAGTTGTAGCTCCCTTACATGCTCTGACAAGATTGAACAAGGTGTTTTAGTGGGGAGGCAAATAGCAAAAAGACTTCGACACCTTGAAAGAAAAAATTAGTACAACACCAATACTAGCATTGCCAAACTTCAGAGACCATCTGAGATCGAAATAGATGCCAGTGACTATGCCATGGGAGCAGTGTTGATGCACATGGTAAACCCATATGCTACCATTTTGAGACATTTAATTCTGCAGTAGTTAATTATCCCACATATGATAAAGAATTGTATGCATTAGTACAGAGTGTGAAAAAGTGGAAACATTACATATTGGGCAAAGAAACAGTTATACATACTGATCATTAGCCACTTCAATATTTACACTCACAAACTAAGTTGCAGCAATCAAGAAACTATAGGTGGATGGGATTTCTACAACAGTTCCATCTTGTCATCAGATATAAGAAAGGAATACATAATAAAGTTGCAGATATGTTATCTAGACCAATTATAAATGCATCTACCATACTTAAGCATAACTCAGTAACGCATGAAAGCTACATTGAACAATATGCTCAAGATATATATTTTAAACATGTATATGAAATTTTATGTCATGGAAAACAAGTAGAAGAATTGGATTATCATGGTAAGGACCAACTCTCGTATCATTTGGGAAAGTTATGCATTCCTCAAACTGAGAGAGTTAACATAATCCGAGAAGCACAAACTTCTCTAATATCAGGTCATTTTGGTGTGAGTAAAACAATTGCACAACTGCAAAGATTCTGTTATTGGCCAAGAATGCATTAAATAGTTTCTAGATATATTAAAGGGTGTACCAGTGTGCTAAAAGCAAGCCCAACAATAGAAAACTAGGCTTGTACACTCCACTTCCAATTCCTCCTCATCCCTAGGAAAGTGTTTCCATGGACTTTGTTGGGGGACTGCCAAGATCTAGAAAAGGTCATCAATATTTATATGTTATTGTGGATAGGTTCAGAAAAATGTGTATTTTAATACCTTGTAACAAATAGATTACAACTGAACAAATAGCAAATTTGTTCTTTCAGCATGTCTGGGTGCATTTTGGGTTACCCACTTCTATTGTCTCTGATCGAGATTCTTGATTTGTTGGGAAGTTTTGGTCAAGTCTATGGGAGTTGATGGACACCAGACTGAAGAAGAGCACAACCTTTCATCCACAAATAGATGGCCAAACAGAGGTAGTCAACAGGATAGTGATCCAATTGCTTAGGGTATATTGTAGCAAGCATCCCGAGCTTTGGGATGAACATTTATGTTATGTGAAACATGCTTACAACTGTGCTAAACATTCTTCTACACAAAGATCTCCTTTTGAGGCTTGTTTTGGTTTTACACCAAGGTCTCCCTTGGATTTTGTCTTTAGTAAATACATAACAGTTGATAGACATAGTGGTGTGGACAAAGAAACTAGGTTCATTAAACAGATCCAAGAAATTCACCAGGCAATGCAGGAACAGCTGGAAAATAGCCAAGCCAAGTACAAGGCAAGGCAGGATAAGCATCAGATGGAGCATAGCTTCCAAGTTGGTGATCAAGTCTGGTTGTATATCAAAAAAGATAGAATGCAAGGTGAAAGAAAGAAGCTGAAGCCAATAATGTATGGGCCTTTCAAGATACTTGAGAAAATTGGTGAGAATGATTTTCGCCTTGATTTTCCAGCTTACATGCACATCTATTCAGTAGTAAATGCAGAAAATTTAAGACTGTTTGAACCTTCATTAATTGAAGATCTCGAAGAGTAAAGTCAATTGCCTTCTATTGATGATATGTTGCCTAAATATCTCAATCAGTTGTAGGAAGATGCAGTTCTAGACAGGAAGGTGAGAACTATGTGCAAAGAGGATGTTGAGTACCTAAGAATTGGACTCAAAGGTTCAAAACCCAGCAACGAAAAATGAATAGAGATTGGACAAGTGAGGAAGTTGTATCCTCACTTGGGCGATGCTTGAAAACCAACTTTTGGTGGTCCAAAAGCCTTTTCAGTGGGAAGGCGTGATCCAAATGGATCCTAAAACACTCTCTAAAGTCTTCAAAACCTCTTCAAATCATGCCAAAGATCAAAACGAACACGTGGGAAGAACCCTTAAAATGGCGAAAAAATACTATCGTGGAGAAAAAATACATGGAAAAATAAAAAACAGAGCTATCGGCAGTAGCAACAGTGAATGCATAGTAGCCGTCAGATCTGGCCGATCAATGGTCTAGATCTGATTGGTGAATCGCAATCGGTGGTGGCAATTAGCGAATATCGGTGCAGACTATATAACACTTGCGACGACAACCGAAGGAGTCAACTAGGATCGTCGATCAAGCGCGCAGATCGATGACCCACATTGCATTGCGGAATCTCTATCGGAGATTACAAAGAGCACTTGCAACAGCCCGGGGCATGAGCGATATGCGATTGCGATTAATCGCATCGTGATATCGCAATCAGAGAAACATTGTGGAGAGGGGCCTATACACATACATATATGTGATCTAACGAACTGGACTTGATGGTTATATAAATATTATTTCATAGGATTTGAGATCCGCAGAAAATGCATTTTGAATGTAATTTGTGCATTTCATTTATTAAATGAAATACCAAGGATGAAGCGCTAATGCAATAAGCCAGACCCAAAAGGTTTCCTTAAAGTTCTTGTATATTGTTTAAGATCTGCCATAAGTCGTTTTACATTAATCTCAATGTTTTTGATGTATTTTTAAAAATACAAAGGAATTCACGATAAACGGGATTTCAGGCGGGTCAAAGGTTGAAAGTGGTTTGGACAAGGCTCCACTCGAAACCACACATTGGCTGCCACGTGTCTAGGGCGAGGAGAGAGCAAAGCACACTCATCGAGCAATTAACCCCCGTATGAAAGGGCCGCCCGAAATGGATCTTAGTCGTTAGATCTGGATCTCCCAAATCAACAGTGGAGATGTGACATCACAACTTATAGGTGAACCCGACAGGAGAATAAGGTGCAATTATAAAGGTTTGAAGTCCAAAAGAATGTGTTTTGGTGGATTTTCTCAGTTTCGAATAGATTTCTCTATGTTAACAGAGAGCGACTGGTTCAGGGGTTCCAAAGGCTCGATGACCTATCCCATTACAGTACAGGTGGACACCATCCTTGGGAGCATTTAGAAATGATTGCTAATGCCTAGAAAGGGATCTGAGCGGACAGAGGCCTAGGAGATAGAAAGTCGAGAAGTTGAAACAAACAGGCAGCACAGTTTGGCTTTAAAGCCATATACAAAGAGCAAACACAAGCAAGCAATATTGAAAGAAGTGTTGAGACAGAGCTAAGACAAAGATAGAGAGTGATTAAGAGAGAATATATGTACTCAGAGAGGCTTGAGAGGTTCAAGAAAATTCTTTTTGTTGTATCTGTTGTGTACTGAGTCTCAAATTGAGCTCATACTATTGTAAAACTCTACTTGAAGACATAATAGAGAGGCCACCGCTAAAGGTTAGACCAGGAGATGTAGCCGAGGAGTATTGGGTGAATTCCTCATTAAATTTGTTGTGTTATGTGTTGTCTATTTGTTTTTGTTTACTGCTTCATTGTCTGTGTATTTCACAATCTTATCGATCCATTGCATAAAATAACATAGGCATATCCAAGCACATGAGTCTGTAATACCTTATTAATTTTCTTAGATCTCAATATCAGATCAACAACCAAATCCAAATCTACTCAGAAGACCAGGATAAAACCACATTCACCTATCCTTGGGGTATTTTTCCCTATAGGGTCCTTCCTTTTGGCTTATGCAATGCTCCTGCCACTTCCTAGAGAGCAGTCTTGAGTATTTTTGCTGAACTAGTGCATGACTCTGTGGAAATCTATATGGATGATGTCACACATTATGGCTATGATTTCCAAGAAGCCTTGACTAACCTAGGCAAAGTATTATGCAAATGCATTGAAATGAACCTATTTATCAGTCCAGAAAAATGTGAATTCTTAATAACTGAAGGGACTATGCTAGGTCATTCCATGTCTCAGTGAGGATTGCAGGTGGACCCAAACAAAATAGCCATCATCCAAAGGGTCCCACCTCCAAAAAAGCAGAGAGATGTAAGGATTTTCTTGGGGTTAGCTAGATACTATAAAAGGTTCATAAAGGACTTCAACAAGTTAGCCTCTCCTTTGTTTGGATTATTGTCCAAAGATTCTAAATTTATATGGTCAAAGAACTATCAAGAAGCCCTAGACATTCTAAAGGGTAAATTAACCATTGCACCAATCCTTAGAGGCCCAAAATGGGCCCTCCCTTTTCATGTCCATGCCGATGCCTTACATAAAGCTATAGCAGCAGCCTTAGGTTAGGTAGAGGAGAAATTGCCTTATTCCATCTATTTTACCAGTAAAAACCTGTCAAAGGCTGAGTTAACAAACCATATGTAAATTCTAGAATCATAAAATGGTTACTTTTATTGCAGCAGTTTGATCTAACTATTGTTGATAAGCCTGATAAGGAGAATGTTGTTGTTGACTTTTTATCTAGGATGAATTTTCCTGCAAGTGAAGAAGGAATGGTGGATGATCAGCTACCAAACGAGCATTTTTTTCTATTGCACTGCTCTCCGCATGGTTTGCTGATATAGCAAACTATTTGGTATCAGCACAGTTCCCACCAAACCTGCCCTCCAGAGAAAAGAGAAAGATAATCAGGAAAAGTGCCCCCTTCACCCAGATTGGGGGAAATCTGTTCAAACTTGGCCCAGATCAAATCTTGAGAAGGTGAAGAGGAAGTCTTTGACATCCTTCTGACCTGTCATGATGGGCCTTGTGGAGGTCACTTTGCAGCAACGAGGAAAACATTCAAAGTGCTGCAAGTAGGCTATTATTGGCCTACTCTTCATCAAGATGTGAAGAAGTATGTTACTCAGTGTGATTGGTGCCATAGGATGGGAAAGCCAACTCCAAGAGATGAAATGCCCCTGCAACCTCAAGTGACTTTCGATCCATTTGAAAAGTGGGACATGGACTTCATTGGCCCTATAAATCCTCCTTCAAAGTAAAAACAACACATTATTGTGTGCACTGATTACTTTTCTAAGTGGGTTGAAACCAAGGAAATTAAGGCAGCAATAGAAGAAAATGTGGTTGAGTTCCTAAGGGAGAATATATTCTACAAATTTGGGTGTCCTAGAGAGCTAGTTACAGACCAAGGCAGCCAACTTACCTCCAGCATGATTGAAGAATTGCTCAAGCATCACAAAATCAAGCATAGGACCTCCACTCCTTATCATCCACAAGCTAGTGGGCAAGTGGAGGTGACCAACAAAGCACTAGAGAACATCCTAACCAAGGTAGTGAACAACAGTAGAAAGGATTGGGCAGAAAGACTAGTTGAGGCCACTTGGGCCTATAATACAACATGGAATACCACCACTGGATTTACACTCTATGAGCTGGTCTATAGGAAGAAGGCTTTGTTTTCCATTGAATTTGAATATAATACATTAAGGATGGCAGCCCAACTATATCTGGATCTTAGTCATGCATAGAAAGAAAGATCTTTCCATTTGAATGGCTTAGATGAATTTAGAATGCAGGCCCTCCTACATACAGAGATAGTTCAACTTCAAAGGAAAATCTGGCATGACAAGCATATTAAGAATAAGCAATTTCAGGAAGGAGACTGGGCATTGTTATATGACTCCAGGTATAAATACTTCAAGGGCAAGCTAACGACAAGATGGCTCAGACCTTATGTGGTGGAAAGATTTCATGACAATGATTTAGTGCAGATCAGAACTATAGATGAAGAAGTCATTCCATTACTAGTTAATGGACATAAACTGAAAATATACAAGAGGCCTTTATCTAAATAGGAGTTCATTGACATTATCAATAAGATAGTGATGATGGTGGAGAAATTTTTATCTCCTCCCTCATCAAGTCACTAAAAAAGAAAAAATAGAATAAGGATTCAGGTGAAAACCTCCATGAGGCGCCTGAGTCCCATATTTGGGTTGAAAACCTCCATGAGGCAGCCAAGCATGAGAAAAATGGAAAGAAAAAGAAGATCCCTAGGTGAAAACCTTCCGTGAGGCGCTCAGGGAAAATATCTAGGGTGAACACCTCTCTGAGGCAGCCTAGGTGTTTTTAAATATATAATAAGAGAAAAAGGAAAAAAAAACATAATTTTTATTTGAAGGATGATGAGAAAGACAATCAGGGAACAAAGAGAAGATCCAAAGGGGGCCCTGCCTCACATATGTTCATATCCTCCACTCCTTACCATGAATCCTTCCATAAATTCCATTGTTTTTCACTTCATTGCTCCAATTCAGGTGAAAATTTTGTTTTCTACAGGGACCCCTCACCTCATCCATTACCACTATCCTTGCCTTCACACATACTCCTACTCCCTCTGTCCATTCAACAACATTAGATCTACAGTCACAGACACCATCAACAGACAGCAGAAGAGGAAGAAAGATGGCCATACAACACCAACACCAGCATCAGAGCTGCAGTCAAGAAACCATCAGCAGACAATAGAGGAGGAAGAAAAATAACCATCAACAACACCTCTGATCTTTAACAACTGCAGTGTGGCATTAAGGCCATAGGTAAGTATCTTTCTCACTCACTCATATGCATCATTTGATAAAAAGTTGTAAAGGTTAAGAGGTAGTTGGTTTGTAAGTAAAAAGGTGGCCAGTTTCCTCTAAAACGCTAGTGGATTACATGCACAAGAAACTCTGTTTTCTCAAGATTTTGCTCATTTCCTCTTCAAGTCTCACAAGCAATATGCTCATCAAGTATATCTCATGTGAGGGTAGATATAGTGTATTTATGACTACCACTTTTAGAATGCTTAAGAGTTATGATTTTGGGTAGGAACACCAGTTCATCAAAGCCTCATCATACCCTATTTTCTGATGCAATCACTCATTGACTCTAGCAGCAAAGAAAAGAAAGGAAATTCCCAATAGTTAGTTCACCATGGGTTTATTAGAATCCTCATTGAGGATGCCCTCCAAAACCTTGAGATCCCTATAACATGGACATTCTTCAATGAATTACTAGAAGAGGATGACATCAAAACCTTCATTTATGGTGTTAGTCCTTTTATCAGTGAGGAGGAGGCAAAACAAGAAGAATAAGATACAACGCTAGATGGGGATGAAATGGATAAAGAAGACACTAATACAAAGAAACACGATGTTGAAACAGAAGAGGAAGAAGGCATTGAAATGAACAAGAAAGAGAAGCAAGAAACAAAGGAACTAAGTGGCTTCCGGGACAAAGAAGCAACTAAACAATCAAATCCCATGGCCCTAATCAACACCAATAATCTAATTGCAAATGATCCTAAGCTAGCACTTAGATATCTTGCTACCCAAGAGTAAGCAATTTCACATTTTGAGGACATGTTTTGGTTGCTAAGAAATATAATATACATGCCTGCATAAGGAGATGGAAAACACAGCCACATAGCTTGAAGATTAGAGAATATTAGTGAGAAGAAGCAAAAAGGAAAGCAGGCTTCTATGAACAAGAAGAAGAAATCACAACAAAATCATAGGATGCCAAAGAGGCTACTAGATCCACTAAATTGCTCAAAGGATGAGCAACACTTTCAGTAGGGGGTGATGATGAGCCTCATCATTGAGTAATTATATGGGCCTTAATTAGCTTTAATTCACCTCCTATCTTATTCAAACCAACTATTCTCACAACATATTGCATACTTTTGATTATATTTTGCTTATGAGATGAGTTGGAGTTGGATATTTTGCTTTATGGTCTAATGTGCATGTAATGCAGGAATAAAGGATAAAAGCAAGGAAAATGTAGGGATAAAATATTAAAGAAAGGAACTATGGTAAAAGACCTTGGTAAAAACTCGAATGGGACAAGGGAGAGGAATTACAGGAGGTAAATCCTCCTCATTTACTGCCCCTCCATTCGAATATCCCTCCATCAGTTGAAAGTACAAACAACCAAGCAAGTGAAGGTGCAAACAACCAAATCAAGTGTACGAGAAGGTAGCCAAGCAAATGAGAAGTATGAGTCTATCTTGAGTTTGGAGCCAAGCCTCCCTACTAGAAGGCAACCAAGCTAGTGAAAGTGAAAGCACAAGTTTATCATTGAATTGGGAGTTGTACCTCCCTAATTTTGAAAGAAGGAGTTGGAGACTTCAGATGTATAAATAAAGAGGCTAAGGACCTCAGTTTTTTTTAGTTAGTTAGATACAGTCAGTTAGTTACCAATAGTCACCAAGAGTTAGGAAGAACTCTACTTTGTTTTCAAGCTGCAAGTCTTGTAACAATTTTTGATTTATAATGAAGATGAGTTTTGTTTTGAGCCAGCACTGAGTTAACTCAGAGGGTTGAAGCTCTTGGGTTAGGGCTCGACCCTAGCAGCCAAAGCTCCTCTTATTGTATTGTTAAGTAGCATAGCTTTCTGTTCATTTGTTGAAGTAGTTAACTTCCATTATAGCAGTAGTATAAATGCATGGTTTGATTGTTCATTTGCTTCAATAAGTTCATTCCCATTACAACATGAGAGCATAGATTTCTGGTTCTGTTAATTTACTTAAGTAGTTTCCTGCTTTCTTGTTTATTTGTTTAAGTAGTCACATTTCCATTACAGCGGGGTAGAAAAGATTAGTTGTGTTTCACTTTGCTTAATTTATGCTTTTGTTCAATTAGCATGGTAGCAAAGGAAAGATCCACAAGGTTTCCCAGAGGTTTCTCGACCTCACCTCCTCCCTTTGGGACCATGACACGAGGAAGAAACCCTGCAGCAACCCCAAAAACACAGGGTTTTGGTTTTCACATGGAGTTTGCTCTTTAACACAGTCACTGATCTCATTTCATATCACTCTATTCCTTTAATGGTCATTTTCTCCCTCGCTCTCTTCCCATCATTTGATCTCCCTCACATCCCTTTCATTCTCCTTCATCATGAAAAGCTAGCGGAAGTTGTTAATCCACGTTCAAATAGTTTTTACCTGTAGATCGCCTCACACAACAAAACTGACCAATCACTACACAAATTCACTTTTAGCAGTTGACTTCGTGCACTTTAAATCCCAACCATTAATTTGCCTTGTCAAATTTGATAGCTATTGCACACCCGCTCACCAACCAACTCAGTCAAACTCCACCATTGATTTGCCTCGCCAGATCCAATGGCTTTCACGCCATATTGCGTGGATTTTTGTCTAATCGTTATCCACCCGAGGGCATGTGAAATGGGTGGTTTCCCCATGCTATGTCTTGGTCGGGGAGGCTAATCATGTGAAATTTTGGAGAACTGCTTACAACTTTGAGGGCACGTGAAATACTGCTTAACGCCCTCTAAACCTGCTCCCTCATTTCTGCATGCTCCTTTAAGCACTCCAATCTCCACCGCCGATCTGTCTCCTGATCTGACGGCCATAACATCACTCGATCACTTTATCGCCTTAAACTCCCATCGTCGATCTGCCTCGTCTGATCCAACGGCCATTGCTTCACCTGATCGCCAATTGGCTTGGTTGATCTCCGCCTGTCCATCTCTTGACTTCACCTCCACAACATAATCTCAACCATCCATCCTATTAGTTAACCTTGTTCGCCTATCTACCTACGTCCCCTCTTGCGATACGATCTCAGCCATTCAATTTCCTTTCACTCGCCTGATCCAATGGTTCTTATGTGTTTTTTCTCCTTCATGTCCTCCTTTGACCAATTTTGATCTCCGACTGTTTTTCCGCTTAAGCACAGACTTAGCTTAGTTTCCTTTGCTTGCACCTTAGGATAATTTTATGCTCTTTTACTTCTACAACTTAGATAGTTGGCAATAGATTAGTGTTGTTTAGCAATTCTGCTTAGCCTAGATATTTCCATGGTTAATTAGGTTATGGTGTGATTTAGGATTGCATGTTGTTTTCTTCATTTCTACAGTAGAGAAGCTCTCCCTCAGAATAGATTTTCTCTCCTTCCATCAAAGTCAAGCTTCTTCTGACCCTATAGAAGTGTGGCTTGGAACCCCTAGGGTCTCTTACCAGATGAGCAGTGACAATAGGTAGTACCTTCAATTCTACTTGTGTATATAGCATAGTCAACTCCAAGTTTGCACAAACCCTGGGTTGATAAGTAAAGCTGGTAGGACTGGGAGTTGCAACATTCTTGCTGCAATACCTAGGCTCATCAATTTTTCATTCATTAATAAGGGTTCCTTCTCCTTGGTATTTCATGTGTAAATGTATTTGTTTATATGTGGATTCTATGGTTGTTGTATCCTTACTATTTCTGTTGTTTATAGTGATAGTGATGATGTATGGATTCTATGAGTACATTTTATGATAGTGATGATGTATGGATCTCACCATGTTTTGATTTGTAAATGAATGAAAAATGAATATATGACCTAATAGATGATCATGTAGCTAATGTGATAAGGCAACAATGCTTTTTAGCGATTCTCAAATAAGTATAAGACCCCTATGTTCAGATATGTTGTTATGACTAGTAGAATGGATATTTGTGATGTGTTTGACGAAATTTATGTCACGGCTAGTAGGGTCCAGTCAAATATTTGTTCAAGTATTTACATTTATATCATTGTTTCAATGTTACTTTTCATTTCTGGAAGTTTCATGAAGTTCTAGGAAGTGGCCTAAGAACTTACCCTGACAAAGTGGCACAAAATCCAAGGTCGTTGGTTCTAAACTAGTTGAAAAAAACCCTAGTTGCTTGCATGCCCTTGATGTGAGAATGATTGGAGGACCCCAATCACATCCATACCCATGTTAGGGCAATGACTGAGGCTCTAGGTCAGTAAGATGTTGGGTTTCCTCAGGGGTTGGTCACCTGGGAAAGTTGGTTGGCTCTTGGAGGTTTTGTAGCATATGAAGAAGGTCAAGTTGGTTTTGTTTGTTTGTTCCACTTCCTTAAATATACATGGGGATTTGAATCATATCATAGTGTCCTCTCATCACATGTTTACCCCAACAGAGCATTTAACTTGGGTAAATGTGGGAGGAGGGTGTTACAAGGAATTTCCTCCAAAATTCTTGTGTAATTCCTCAGGGTTCATCACTTGACTTCATGCAACACCTGTACACTCAACTAGTTTACAACTATTGGTTAATTTTTTTGGAAACTCCACCACAACTTGGAAACTCGTATTCTTTGAATGCTTGAGCTAATTATTAGTTGATTCATTAGTTAACTAGATGATCTATGAGTTAGATTAATATCCCACTACTTAACTGAGCAACAACTAGTTCTATATATAGTTAGAATTAGTTTAACTGATTACAGCTGAAATTAACTCAACCTAGGATCCTAAAATTTAGGAATCACTACACACAACTGAACTTCATGCCCTTAACAACCCCTGAGGGTGCGACATGTTGGCCAGTGAATGCATTGCTAAGGCATTCATGTCACTATGTAGGTCACAAGTTCAAACCTCGTCTTACCCATGCACTATGCTTGCGAGTGGTGCAGTTGCACCTAGAGGTTATATTAGAAGCCACAAGGGATCAACCCCATGTCTTGCGAGTATGAGAGCTGATGCGTTGCCGATTCCTCTAGTCATAAAAAAACTCCATGTCCTTAACTCAAATTAACTGAGCTAGACTCCTATAAAATAGGAATCAACACAGACAAACTGAACTTCAACTCATTAACTCGAATTTAGTGTTCATAACTGAGTGACAAGAGCCATGTCACCTAAGTTAACTCCTTCAAGTTGTTTGCTGATATGGAATTTCGAATTTCCTCAATTTAATCAAGGAAAAAAGACAATTGAGAATTTCTTGCTGCATTTTTCAACGCTCCCTCTCAATAGTAAAGGGATTATCAACCACCCCTATCATGCACCTACAAAATATACTGCATGCAACATTATTCACCTCTGCACACATTCTCACAAATGGTGATACCAGATATCTATACACTTGGATTTATCGTGAAAAACAAAATTTTTAGAGAGCTTGATGCAAATCTGATTATCACAGTAGATCACAATTGGATCCTTCATTCGACCAAATAATCCAACAAATATCTTTCTCATCCAGATCGCCTCACATGCTTCTTGACTAGAAACCATGTATTATGCTTTTTCCAATTTGAGTGCCACAAATATTTGCTTCCCATTGTACCAATAAACTGTTGCAGACCCAACACTTAACATTCCACCTGATTTACTATGTCAGTATGATGGACTTCTTGCCCATTCTATATCTGTGAAGCCACATAGATTCACTCCCTCTGTTCGTCTGTGCCATAGTCAAAACTAGATAGTTCCTCTCAGGTACCATAGAACATTCTTAGCTACCTTCTAAAATAATTTGGTTAGCCTAACCATAGTTTTTTCACTTGGTTTATTGAATAGAACATATTTGTTCGTGCGTTCACAAGATACATTAGTGAACCCACTAATTGTTTCTAAATAGTAGCATCCACTTCCTCACCTAAAGTGGCATCCTCTTTCCTCTAGTTGGTCACTAGAGGTGTCTCCATGGGTTTGCAACGATCCATGTGAAACCTTTGAAGTATCCTGTTTGCATATTTTCCTTGAGAGACAAACAATTCTCTATCACCTTTCCATACTTCCAATCTGGGGAAGTAGTGCATGAGACTCATGTCCTTCATTTCAAACTCTCTTGCAAGGTCCTCCTTGTAAGATATGATCATCTACTCATCACTAGTTAATATCAAATCATCAACATATATGACAATAATCAACAATTTACCTTCTACCAATATATGATAGAGGTTTGCATCCACTTCACTTTTGTTGAAGCCCAAACCAATGAGATAACTATCGATTCTAGTGTACCAAGCATTGGGTGCTTACATGAGACCATGCAATGCTCGCTTGAGTATGTAAACACAAGACTCCCAATCAAAAGTATTGAAGAATTTTGGTTGCTCAATGTACACCTCCTCATCAATAACTCCATTGAGGAATGTTGTTTTCACATCCATCTGGTGGATATTCCACAGCATTTCTTTAGCCAAAGCAATAATTTATCTAATGGATGAGTACCTTGCTATAGGAGCAAAGATCTCCTCATAGTCAATCCCCTCAACTTGAGAGTACCCCATGGCCACAAATTTGGCCTTGTTCTTTCTATGCTTCCCTCTACTGCATGCTTTACTTTGAATATCCATCACAAACCCACAACTGATTTTGATGCTAGCCTTGGGACCACTTCCCAAACACTATTCTTTACAATGGATTCATATTGCTCCACCATTGCATCAACCCATACAGTTTTCTCTATTGCTTCCTTGAAAGAGGATGGCTCAGTCTTTACAAGATCAATCATTAGAGCCATGTAGCCAGTGTACCAATCTGGTGACTTTCTCTACTTGCGTTGGTTTGGAGGAGAACCCAAATTCTCCCTTGCACCCTACACAGGTCTCTGAGCTTCCCTTTTTCTTTTCCTTCATTCTCTGGATTGTTCTATTTGATTGGTTATCTCCACTCTTTTCTCCTCAATTTATGACTGCTCCAAAAATTCCTAAGGCTCCTTCTTTGGAGCTAAAATCTCCTCTTCTGGTGGGATCTGAAGCTCACTCTCAAGAGAGAACCATAATGCTTTATCTTTATCAAATTTTACATCCCTTTGCACAACTATCATTCTAAGGGATGTAAAGTATACACAATAGTTGTGGGGTATTTCTGTGTAACCCACAAATATCCCCAATTCTACTTTCGACTCTACCTTCTTCCTTGATTATTTGGAGACATGGTGGTAAAAATAGGCTGCAAAAATCTTGAAGTGTGACACATATGACTTTCTCCTTGAGAAAGTCTCCTATAGTGTAATCATGCCCAGAATCCGATGAGGACTCCTGTTGTGAAAATAGATTGTTATGTTGCATGCCTCAGCCCAAATATTTAGAGGTAGGCCTTAATCATGCACCATCGTCCTCATTGCTCCCACATTGCTATGGTTCTTTTTCTCAGCTACCCCATTTTGTTGTGGTTTGTGGGATGTTGTAAACTCTTGTTGAATGCCTCCTTTTGCACATTTTTTTTTTAAATTCATTCGACACGGAATCACCTTCATTGTCACTCCTGAGAGCCTTCACCTTCTTTCCCATTTCTTTCTCAACTAGTGCCTTGAATTATATGAACTTGGAGAATGTCTCATCCTTCTTCTGCATGAAGAAGATCCAACACTTTTGTGAGAAGTCATCAATAAAAATGACAAAATATTTGTGCCTGGAAGTGGAGGCTATTGAGAAAGGTCCATAGACATCAGAGTGGATCCTTTCTTGTACATCACGTGCTTTGTTGTACCAATCATGTAATGTGGATTTTGTGTACTTCCTCAAAATACATCCTTTGCATACATCTTGCTTCTCAAGTGCTCCTTTGGGGAGGCCTATGGTTATTTACTACATGACCTTCAAAGCACCATGATGCAAATAACCAAGTCTTCTATGCCAAAGTTCATCGACATCATGGCTCTACACCTTCTCTGCCTTTGTGCTCAATGAAACACAATCCTCCACATCTATCTTGTACAAGTTCTTCACATGGACCCTGATTTTCTTCACCTGTCTCATGGTTATGTGTCTCAGGAATGCCTTTCCTTTATTAAAGATCACATCATAACCATGGACTTACAAAACTGCAACAGAGATGAGATTTTTCTTTTAGGCTCGGAACAAACATCACATCCTTGAGTCTGAGGGGGGATCCCTACTCCCTTTGATAGGTGATTGTACCAATCATGGTCACATTATACGTTATGTTGTCCCCCATATTGATGTGCATCTGAAAATATTTCTCCTCTAGGTTACTAAAAAAGTCTCTACACCCTATCATGTGGAACGATGCACCTAAGTCCAAGTACCACACACTCCCCATCATTGTGCTAGACATGCATGCAATGAAGGTAAAGTCAAGCTTGAACTATGAAGCCAAAGATTCACCTATTGCTCCTCCTAAGGTATTCTTTCTTGTCTTCTTGTGTGGACACTTTGTGGAATAATGCTCGAATTCATGACAATGGAAGCATTTAATTTTTGTCAAATCTATATTCTTGGCCCCTTTACTAGATTGTGGTTTGGATTGGGATTTTCTCCCTTCTCCCTTTTTTTTCCTTTCCAGCCAATACTATTTTCTCTTCATCCCTGCCCTTGGATGAAGTCCCATCTATGGTATTCCACCTTATTTCCCCCTGTACCAAATCAAACCATAAACACTCCTGATTTGGTAGTTTCTCCCTCTTGTTCACCGAATTGTGATAGGTATGCCAGCTCTTGGGAAGGCCAAGAAGGGATAGGCTTACTAAGTAATATTCAGGGATAATAACACCACCCTGCCCATTTCATCACGAAATTGTGTGAACCTGCTCAAATACTATGGTATAGTGTCATTATTATGCATCTTGATACTTCAAATTTTATCCTTGAGTTCCAGCTTCCTATGGTCACTACTATTCTCAAACAATTATGTCAGTGCTTTCCACATCGCAAATGAAAAATATTTTCCATGGATATTGGAGACAATATGATCCCATACTCCCTCCAATATTATTCTCCTTGCCTTCGCTAAATTTTTCTTCCATTGTGCAAGGTCCTGGACATCAGTTGGTGGTCTTGGAATATCTGTCTTCACATATTCAAAAAATCCATTATCATCCAAAACTGCCTCCAGGTGGTCTTTCTATGAAACAAAATTTGAGGTTCCTTCCAAGGCATACTCTAGCCTTAGTCCATTAAAGGGCATATTCTCATCTTTGAACCTATGAGAAACTACTTCGAATTTCCTACTGTAATTTGAATCCAACTCTCTATCATTTAGAAAT
This sequence comes from Pinus taeda, assembly GCA_000404065.3. Classification (NCBI taxonomy): domain Eukaryota; kingdom Viridiplantae; phylum Streptophyta; class Pinopsida; order Pinales; family Pinaceae; genus Pinus; species Pinus taeda. Next base: position 83,611 of record APFE030312204.1, read on the forward strand.
TTCTACAAATATAATTTTAATACCATGTAGAAATTATGATGTATATTTGCAACTTCTCATGAAGTTTTAATCAAAATCACAAGACATAAACTTACTCTACTGCTTTGTTGGCATTAATTCACAAGTTAGAACAAACATCAGATACATGCAATAAGAAATCACACACATGAAAATAGTATTTTTCCCAGGGAAAGAAAATTGCTAAAAACCCCAATGCATGCTTGCATTATTCTAATGAATATAGATGTATTACAATTTCTTTTCTCAACTCAACACAACCTACAAGTGCATAACCTATCTCTCTGCTCACTGAGAAGCTCTCACCCATACTTAGTCAATTTATGCCTCTACTTGAGCCCCTATTTTATTATGCAATTCCTGAAGAAATAAACCCCTATTAATTAGGAATATCCTCCAAAATTCTTTCACAATTCCTTAGGGTTGAGAACCTGACCTCATGCAACACCTGTACACTCAACTAGTTTACAACTGCTCGTTAGTGTCCTTGGAAACTCCACCACAACTAGGAAACTCATATTATTTACATGCATGAGATAATTATTAGTTGATTCATTAGTTAACTAGATGATATCTACGTTAGACAGATGTCCCACCACTTAACTGACCACCAACTAGTTCTATTAACAGTTAGAACTAGTTTAACTGATTAAAACTGAAATTAACTCAACCTAGGCTCCTAAAATTTAGGAATCACTACATACAACTGAACTTCATGCCCTTAACTCAAATTAATTGAGATAGACTCCTATAAAATAGGAATCAACACATGCAAATTGAACTTCAACTCATTAACTCTAATTGAGTGTTCTAAACTGAGTGACAAGAGCCATGTCACCTTAGTTAACTCCTCCAAGTTGTGTGCTGATGTGGAATTCAAACTTCCTCAATTTAATTAAGAAAAAATCAAATTGAGAAATTCTTATTGCAATTTTCAAAAATGTTTTTGATCCATCCTATCCACTCTGTCACTACCTCAAAGTTTGAAAGGGAAGTTCTTTGAGAAGAAGCTTCATGTTTAGACATGATCAACTCTTCTTGCACATGCACAAGGATCTATTCTCTATACATTGATGCAAATCATGCCACTCTATTCTGTAACCTCAAGTTTCCTCTTTAAGCTCTCTCCTCGTAGTATGCATAACCTCTCCTCACCCTGCCTCTCTCCTTCAACATGATGAAAACTGTCTCAATAACCAAAACTACACAATGAAATCTATTCTAAACTAAAGGATCCTCTCTCCCCCTAGTCCATTATTCTTTTAGTTTACATAGTACTTCTCAACACTTGGTCCCTACTATGGCCAACAGGGAACCCTGTTTAGAGAGCCAAACACCAGTTGGTTTGTGTCACAAGCTCCAAGCTCTGCCATATTCTTAGACCCAATTTCTCCTAGTTATATTCATCCACTTGCTGCACCAACCAACCTTAATACCTTGGCCCAAAGAAGTAAAATAGAGAAACCACCCAACCCTTGCAGGTACAGAGGAACACAATAAAAAATGTCGATCAACCCACATACATAATAAATTGACATTGTCTTAGTCAATATTAGGGGTCGTCCACCAAAGTGAGTTTCCCGTTTCACCAAGTTAGTATTCAAACTAGACTCAATTTCCTCATCACTTGAAGAGCATGAAACACCAAGAGAATTTCACCAATACACAGAGGAAATAGAGACCCAAAAAACCACAAAGCATGAATACTAGCACCAAATTTCAGAGTAGAAAATTCCCACCACATAAACAATCAACTAAATTTTGGCCAAACAACACAATGTACTCCCCTTCTAACTCAATAGAGGGGAAAAATATAAATATAATTACCATCTCTCCCCAAGTAACTATCAGAGGAGGAGGGTATTCCCCCGAAAGAATTGGATCAAGAGAAAAATGCAAGCAAACGAAGCAAAAGGATTCCAAACATCAAATGGAAGTTACCTGGAGAGATGGAATTTATCCTGAGTTCCTTATGTCATTTGTCCCTTTGCTCTTCATGCTCTCATATTTCACATTCCAACTAAGCCAATAATATCCTCCCTCATTTGCACATTCAGTGAGGTTGAATTCTCAATTTGTCATCCCCCCACCAACAACAGACTACATACCTCCTTCATGCAGGGGTCATAAGAAATGGGTGTCTCTGGTCTCTGTAAAAATCCCCATCACTATATGCCACTATTCTCTGCAATTTCCTTATGTTTCCCTCAACCAGATCTTCAATACATATTGATGCCAATGTTTAGTGGGTTAAAAACTCCCCCATTAACATTAATTTTGTCGTGCTTAATTTAAAGATCATCCTCCTCTCACACTTGAAGCCACCCTCCTTGACTAGATAACATCCCTTCATCTATCATGGAGTTGGCGTATTTCAAGGTTAATCTTGTGTTATAACATTTTTAGGGGGTGTGTTTCCACATCCCCTTGCTTATTGGTCAAGTGGGATGGTGGCACCCACATCCACCTGCAACGCCCCCCTCCCTCTTTTCTCCACTAGTCACCCCATCCAGAAATACACATTATTTATATTGACTATAATTTTTTTATTTTTTGGAAAAAATATTGTGAAATAAAAACTTATAGAAATTATCTTTAAAATATATGATGTTGGAATTGTTGGTAAAACATAATTCCTTACATTGCATGATTATTTTTTTCACCCCAAGGAATAGCCTCATATTAATAGCAAAATTCAATAAATCATGGATTATTTAATACATGCTTCAGCTAAATCAACCTTACCAAGATTCAACATTACAAATCAAGTATCTTATTAACTAAAATTAAATTTCAAAATGTTTATGGTAAATTAAAGAGATGAGATGGGAAATCAAAGAAACATTGATGCATACTTGGACAAAAATACAATCTCCACATATATAAATTAGAGTTGGAGAGAAGGTATAAGAAAATCAACATAGAGGAATGCACTGAGTGAAACTCCTCAAAAATAAACTTAGGAAAGACTTGAAACGAAAAATTGTTTACTTTTTCGTTTGGTCTTGGGAGTAATGTATTAGGAACCCTAACCCTCATTTTAAATTTGGGTTGTTCTTGTTAATGTTTTTGAAAACATAGCTAACTTGCGTAAATGACTTTGAGTTGTATGGTTGGTTGGTGTTGGTTTGAGTAGATGTTTGAGATTGGCCCGAATAACCCATGGTGACTTGAGTAAGTGATTTAGATCAACTTTGATGAGATAATCATGGGTGTATAGTAAAATTTATATCCTGAAACCATTCACAACCTAAAAAAAAATTCTATGATTGCAATAAATATCATTAGACATTCCACATAGTTTGTGATTTTGATTGGCCCGAATAAGTGACCAATGCTAAACTTTGATGAAATAATCATGGGTGTATAATAAAAGTTACATAGTGAAATCACTCAACACAAAAAAATCTACGATTGCATTAAATACCACAAGACATTCCACATAGTCTTTAATTAAATTAAAATCACGAGAAAGAAATTCACTTACAAAACTCTACAACATTATTAAATCAACTTTCAATTTTCTTATGCCTTGTTACATTCCTAGACCCCCTTACAAGGTCTCTATATCCCACACATCCAGAATTTCTAGGGGTCCAAATCCCAAAGAGCTAAAAGATCCCCATCATATCAAACTCTCAAATATTGGAACTATGATGTGCTACCATTTAGTTCCCAAGTTGTTTCATTTCTTTGGGTAACGCAAATAAATATTTAATTAATACCATTTATACTTATATAATAATCACCCATTTAACCTCCCGATTGAACCCAATCTTTATGGTTTGAATAGTCAAAGTGGACTTAGAAAAATGAACATGCAGAATGTAATCTAGTTTTTTATCACACTATATATGTAGGGATTAGGTGCAATTTTTAAACTCCATATTTCTTATCAAAAGTTCGGTTAGTAGGTATAGAAATATATGCTTTACAACATATCTAAATATAAGGTTTTGACTCCAAGATCGGAAGGGGTACAAGTCAAAATAATAAAAAATAATGAACTTATTATAGAAAACAAAAAATTTCTATGTGATAGTTTAAGAAATATAGATGGTAGCTAAACTCAAAATTTGGTAAGAAAATAGTGAAAGGTAATGTGTAATCTAAATTTCACACCTTAATTTGAGGATGGATATGGTTTAGTACATTAGAAATAAAGAAAATTTTAATTAAAAGAAAAACAAACTAAAAATATTTATGGGTGTGTAGGTTGCTAAAACTTTGATAATGTTTTTACTTTAAACTCCTTTGGTTAGAAAAAATTGAGAATTTTGTTCAAAATATTATTAATGATCAACAATTGTTGGATTTCTAATCTTCTTATTCATTTTCTTCTTTCTTCTTCTTTACACTCCAACCATTGTTCATTTCACATTGTCCTTGCATCATCATTCCTTTTCCTCTTTGTGATAATCACTTCTATAATCTCCAAATATAATCAATTATTCACACATACACTCCATCTTATCATCTTCATATCTTGGATTTTCCTCATCACCATCATCGTTATTTATTGTGTCTCACAATTCAACTCATCAACTTCTTCCAACTAGTGCAAATCTCACCCAATGGTACTAACTATATCCCCAACCTATCTTTTCCACACTATCATCACTCTCTCAATAAACTCCATTATTTCTTTCCACTATAGCATATACTTGTTTTTCTTTTCTTTAGCTACAACCACTCCTTTGCTGCAATAATATTTAACTTGTTTTTACACTACTACTTTGCATCTTCACATCATTATCTTCTTCATTTTGGAAATACTTTTTTGCATCTCTTCTTTGTTATACTCCACTTATTCTTTTGTTGCACATCCCACTCCACCCATAACTACAAAATCAATAAAATAATCATTATGGTAGTAAAAAAATCCCATGTACACCCCTTGTCATGGCATTCCTCTTGCCACACCACTCTCTTTTGAAACAACATATTCTATTTGAACATCTCTCCCTTGATATTTTTCCATTACAAAACTTATTCTTTATACAATATCACCTTCTACTGCACAAATTTTATTTCATTTGCACATGCATTGTTTGGTAGATTGTTACCCCCATCCCATAGGAGTGTCCTATGCCTCAAAACTACGCAATGTTGTCCAAGTTTCCCTAACTGTCTTGCATGCAGATATTGCACAAATGGGCCTCCCAGGGTCTCATTCTGGTAGCAGTCACTTCCCACTGAAATTGCACTAATACATCTCTCAGTGACTACAGGAAAAGGTGACATGTTGAGATCACTCCCAAGGAGTTGAGGAGAAGGACCAAGGGACCAAGTAATGGGTAAAGGTCAGGGTCGCATGCAAACTCCATTAGATGCATGATCATCTTGAGGGCAAGTATGATAAGTAAAGAAAACATTTCGAAGTACATCTCTTAGTTGTGTTTGCAAGACTGCTTTTCATTTTCATATCATCATGTCTTTAGTAGCATGCTTGCACACAAACACAACAGGTCATTTCTTGTGTTTCCTCTACATGTCTTGCTTCCTTTTTGCTTGTTTGACCAACTATTGTCTTTGACATGTTGATTCGTATGTCATGCTTGTGACCTTGTTCTGGTGACGTTGAAGGTTCGTGTTTGAGTTGTGTTTGCTATGTAAACTTATATCACACTCAAACAAAATGTTGTAAGCACTATCGTGCAAGTGTCATCATAGTCGTTCGAAGGTCTATCCAAAGTGTTGCACTTGTCACTTTCACCATTTGATAGTCCCACAGTCAGTTACACTAATCATATGTTGTCTTTTTGGTTCAAGATGTCTTGTCATCAAGTCATATTGAGTGTGTGTTTGCAAGGTCATGTATACACGATTTCACTTGCTTGTACACTTAACCATTTTGCCAAAGATTTGTCGACCAGACCACCCTCCATTAGTCAGACCTCCACTAAGCTGAACTGCGTAGTCTCAACCCTCAATGACCAAGTACTACTACCCAGAATTGCACAGAGCTTGAGGCTACCTCCTAGGCAGTCTACACTGCGCAATCCTGGAATCGACTTGGCTGACTGTCACCTAGAATAGCATAAAAGTTTCCCAAGAAGCCATCTCAATCTGTGCTGCTCTCAAGCCAATCCATCAAGCCTCCCACCGGTCAACAGAAGAGTTTGACCAGGCAGTGACCCCAGGCTTCACTCCTCCCAAAAATTGTGCAGAAGCTTTTAGCATGCTTAGCTCTGCTGACTGAAAAACTGTGCAGACAAGAGGGATAGGCACCTATTTCCTATCACTGCACTGTCTCTGAAAATTGCGCAGTTATGTCAGTCATTCCCCTTGCTAGCCTTTCTACTTCTCTCTTGAAAATTACATAGTTTTCCTAGACTGTCCACGAGCTGCCGACACCCCGCTCAACCCAGAAACTGTGCAAACATGTTCAACATGATTGCCTCCCAGTTCTATGAAATTTTTGCTAGCAAGCTCTCACAACCTGCTCCCAGCCTCCCCTGAAAATCTGCGTAGTTTTCACTACTAGTGTCCTCTGTTGCCTGTGTTGCCTTCCCAAGAAAAATTGGGCAGTTCTACCTCCCAATTGGGATAGATCTCATAGAATGTCGCTACTATTCCAAAATTCTCATTCCATCCTCCTAATTACCTCTAAGCAATTTTTCTTGACAGTGCCTTGGAGCCTCACATCCCAGCCTAACATGTGCTATATGTTGTTATAGAGCCTTGTGCTCTCTCCCGGTCACCTGCACTTGAAAACGAAAGACAATGCATCATGGTAGACTAGGGGATTTCTGGATTTGATGTCGTCGCATCATGAGTGATTGCAAAAATAGGTACATGGATGAGGCATGGTGCAACGGGAATGAGATGAAAAAGAAGTGCATGCTAGAAGACTTGCTCACGGTTGGACGAACACACGAAGCATACCAAGTAGCAAGTGAAGGAGACACATGTGCATGCATGAACTATCATGTGAACACCAAGACCATTGAAGACTCCACACCCTTTGTCATGCGGAGGTGAAGCTATCTTACACCACAGGCACTCTCATCACTCAACAACACAATAGCTCGACATGAACACACAACCAGCATGTGCATACCTGCATCGTCATGTCAATTTGTATCATGATTCTCCTTGGCCACATCACTACTTTGGGTATAACTATGTAATCAATGTAATGTAATGTGGAAGTCCAAGAGACCCATGGATGAAGTTAAAGAGTCATGTAAGTCGAACAGTCATAAGGGAAGTTGAACAATCACAAGGGTCAGTTTCACCCTTGGCTATATATACCCCTCATTTGTACATGCAAAGGGATTTGTAACCTTGGCTCCTCCCACATAGCCTTGAGAGTCTGTAATATTTTCTTTGAGGAGAGAGAAGTGGCTCCAACGCCCCACTATCGGGGCCAGTGATGTAATGGTGTATGGATATGTCTTGGAACTTTCGCTTAATTTAGAAGCATGTTAACGTGCTAGCACGTTTTCACACATGTATTGTATTTGTTTGTAAGACTATTCTTTCGACGCTTGTAATGCATGTTGCTTTAATTTGTATTAAGACAGTTGAACTATTTCAGTTGTTCTAGAACAAATGTTGTTGGAATGTGTTATGTCAGTTGTTAACATTGTCTCACCCGTGTGGACTATTCCGCCGGACACTCGACAGATTCATTCTCGTAAACTTGTTATAACGACTATCACACTCGTGTGAACTATTATGTTGGGTGTTGTACGTGTTATATATTCACTTCATGTTTTTTACTACCACATTTGTGTGGACTACTCCATCGGAAGCTGTGCATGTCCTGATGTGTTGTGTGTCTCTAACAGAGTTAGGATTATTCCCCTTCGACTTGAGACTCACTCTCACCTTCTCCCTCTGCAGTGAAAGAACCTTGACACATGCAACACTAGGCACTCACAAGGCACACGAACCTCGTTGTTTGAATACAAATTAAACCACTCTCATGTGCTGACAAGCAAGAGCTAAGGCATATCTTTAAGATAATGAAAATTGAGCCATCATATTAGATGGGAATCCTACACCAAACAATGTGAGGTCTAGTTGGGACTTCATACCGGGGAGATCCCTTGAATGTTAGCGAATCCAGCACTGTCAACAACATCTTATGTATATACTTTTCTATACATATTCTCCATTTGCATGTGTTAAATGGCATTCACCCCACTCTCACTTTCATCATTCTTTTCAATATCATCTATAATACATCTTTTTCCTTTCACCTCTCTCCATTGGCTTTCTTGCTTTCACTTAATCAACAATTTCTTAACTTCCAAGGATAATTGAAAATCATTCTATATCGTATGCACCTTCTTTGCATAACTTCTTCTTAATAGTTAAAAACCATCTTCATACTTCATGGTGTTCTCCTCACTCTCTTATAAGTCATACTCTCATAGCCACTCTATAAAATTCCTTAAAATATTTGACAAATGTATTTCCTTATTACAAATATTATAATCTTCTAATCTTGCTTGAAACACAACCAAAAGTTAAGAACACACCTCTTATAGCTATAGTCATTTTATACCACCTTGAAACTTCTCCTTGCCTATTCTTATTTCGTCCTCCTTCAAAATTTTCCATTATGTATGCACAATTCATTAATAGTGTACATGTGATCTTCACTCTCTACGGATCATCAATCTCATTATACTAAAAATATTGGTACATTTTGTCTTCCACTATTAACTTCTTTGGAATTGAATTTGTAGAATATACAAGGAAATTCTTCATTTGCTGCATCTCTATCCTCTTCACTTCCTTTGGTTCTTCTCTACAAATATATCATTTGTGTTGACCTTTGTCATTCTTTTGGATCACTTTAGTTGTGACCTTTCCCATTAATTGAGCCAATTTAAAGCCATATGTTCTCTTCAACATTTGCAACATGAATTATTTAATATTCTACAACATCTTGCTCATTTCTTTTGTTGTCTCTTGTTTACCACTCATAAGAAATTCTCTTCTCTTATCATGTTATCTTCTTCATCATGTCCACTCTCAACAATACTATTTTTTTGTCATGTAGGATGCCTAACTCAACATTTTTTCTACATCATCTTCCTCTCTTTCCAAGAATATTAATGTTCTATTTTTGCGCTACAACTCATGTTTAAAATATTCAACTTGATGCTTCACTCTTTTCTCAAACCTCCTACTATAACTAAGAGACTTCAATTTGGGTCTTTTTTGTCACTCTTCCTTTAGGTTTGGTTTCACTTCTTGAACTCTATATTTTCTAATAAAATTGGGAAAATGGGTAAAGGAATATTTCCTATACATCATATACAAATTTTAGACTCAAAATGGTAAAATTCAAGGCACATTGATAAAAAATCAAAACACTTTTGTTGTAAAAAACAAGAAATTATTGTATTTTGGATTTGAACATATACATAATGCTTACATTCAATATTCTCTTATGAAATTTGGTGATAAGGTAGAGGAATGTATCCTACTTAACATGCCCAATTTTGAAACCCTGACTTAGTGAGATGAGAATGCATTAGTAAAAACATTAGATTATTGTCATTGCTAAAAATCTGTAAAAACATGAAATAAAACCAAAAGAAACTGAAAATCTTTTTGACTGTGCATGATTTCCAAAACTCCTAAGGATGCTTATTCATAACTTGTGTAGGCAAATGACATTAACTTTTGTGTGTGAGAGAAAGATTAATGTTGAGTTGTATGGAAATCAAGTTAACCTCTTTCCTTTTAATTTATATTTAAATTTTAATATTAAATATTGATATTTACGTTATAGTAGTATTTTACTTTCATTACCTTTAAATATTGACATTACAACTTAAAAACGTGTTTTCATTTCAAAGATGTTTAATAATAGAATGAGACCCATAGGACTTCTCATGAAAAGGGCATAAATTGTTGTGTTTAGTATTTTTCGATATAATTAGTTTTTCAACATTTCAACACTATATGGAATAAAACAATGCAAACCTCCTTTCCTACAACACACCACTTACACCAAGTAGACATTTTAGACATTGTAGGATCATAAGATAAAAAATTAATAATGAATACCATTGAAGAAGGATTAGCTAGATGCCTAAGAACTCATGACTTAATTATTTTAAAAGTGACATAATCATTGCAAGTCACAATGCACTATGTACATACACATCTAACTAATTAACACATAAACAATCCAACAAGTTCAATCTCTTACCTAGGGATTACAATCCATAACTTCTTCAAACGTGGATACAACGTGAGAGTGCTGAGCTTAGCTACTTCATTATTAGACAAGGTTCAAATTGATGAATGAATTGTGTAAAATGAAAAATATATATATAGACACTAAATGGTTAAATAGAGAAACAATTTACATTAAAATAACTAAATTATATATATGAAATTTAATAAATGTATAATAAAAATCATGTATCTTAAAAAAATCAATTATTTTATAAAATAATATATATTTAATATTACATTAATTTTGTAAGCTCAAAGTTAATAAGTTCAAAGGCTTATATTCACTGTGAAAATTTTTACAATACATATTTTGGATATACATTGATTAGCCTTGTTTTTCCAGACTTCAGTAAACCAAACTAGAGGCAGTGATTTAGGCACAAACATGAATTTTCCAAAATAAGCATGTTGTGTTGGACATGATAAGTGTTTAGGTTATAAAACTTTGGCCTAAAATCTATGGAAACCACAATGACTGAAAACAAGATATACATAAACTAGATGGCATATAAATTGAAAATATAGCTGCAGGATGTGGCATACCATGAGAACATAAAGAGGATGATTGGTTGGAGCATGACACACAGGTTGTCTTGGTGGTGGTTGACCCCTATTACGAAGGATGATTGCCTCCATGCGTTGCACACACTCATCCATGATTGGATAAAGTAGGTACACTTCCTCCATGGGGAGGAGTAGCTCATCTCTACTTTCATTATGTTTGGATAGCATATTTCCCAACATATTTTTATGTCCAATATATGTCAATAGTGTATAGATACTAGTTTTGGCATGCTCTCGAAGTACCAAAATTTGGAACCAAGTTTGACACCTTTTCCGTGACCTCTAAATCTGATACATCAACTCTTTCATCAACCACCTCTTGCTTAATGTCAATAATTTCATGTTGAACAAAAAATGGCGTGTGTTTGTGGTATATATCTGTCAAAGCACAGACTTGGGCTTGATCTTAGGTGTTGGTGTGGGTGCCACAACCTCCAACCCCCCTCCTGAAGCAAGGCCTTTCATGTGGCATACTGAAAACCTAGGGGAGAGCACCTAGCTAAGTGAGAATTTCAAGGATAGCACCGAGAAACATTAGAAACATTTTGAGGTCTAAAATGGGCCTGCTAACGAATGTTATAAAATAATAGTGGAAATAGTATAATAAGATTAGATTACATCAATTTTTGAGGGAAAAAGGAAAAACCTACTTTTTGAGTGGGAGAACTCATTGGATGCATAATTTAATTCCTCATCCAAGGAGTTCCCATGTTGGATACTTTCGATGGGCATTGTTACATGAAAAATGTGAAATACATGAAAAAATGTGATTGCAATAACATTTTTCATGTATTTCTCATTTTTCGTGTAGCAGGGTCCATCGAAATTATGCAACATGGGTACTTCTTGGATGAGGAATTACAATATGCATCCGCGCATGCTCCCACTCAAAATTTCAATAAAACCGTAGGGAGATAAGTTGAAAATACGAGTTGAAAAAATAGTTTTTTTTAATCTTTTACTTTTTTAGTCCAAAAATGGTGAATCATCCCCGATGGATGGCATCATCATTTTGAATCCTATTGGTTCTTAGAAAGTTGATTTTGGTTGTACATTTTTGTTTTGATGCCCATTTTAGACCTCAAAATTTCTCTAATGGTTAGGAAAGAAGTAAGAATAGCTAGGCCAAGGGGAAGGTGAGTGAAAATGGAGAGCGAGAGGAGTGGGAAGCAAGAGGGAATTTTGTGCTAAATATTATGCTCTGGGACAAAATTAAATTAACAAAGAGGCTAACAATAAATCAAATCGTAAACTAGGAATCACAGAAAGACCAAGCACAAGCAATATGTCAAAAAATCACTAGTAGGAAATATACTTGAAAATTCCAATTCATGATGTTGAGGAGAGGTGGCTCCTCAAAACTAGAAGAGTCATGTTTCCAATGAGGTCCTATTGTAGATTCGATGTAAGTGACTAGAACAAAAGGGCCTAGTCATTCTAATTGCTTAAATTCAGTTAGGTGACAAATATAGTTGTTTTTTACTTACGCTCTAAAACTACCAATTACTTCACCATTAAATAGGTGTGGTGATTGGAACATTCCTGATTTCCTCATAAAATCACTAAAGAATGAATTGGGACTAGAATTTCTATCAATGACATCCTATGTTTCCTGTATTTCTTCATTGTGTAGTGAATTTGATGAGACCAACGACTACTAAAGTAACATTTCGAGTGAGGTCGATTCAATGTGGGTGATAGGCAAACCTCGGTCCTGCGATCCCCCACTATGTTGTTCTTTTTAATGGTAAATAAACATAGCTTTCCCTTCGTTCTTCCTTCCTCACGTACATTGAGGGGAGGCCCCACCTAAGTGCTCACTTGTGTGGATTGTGACACCCCCAAAGGGGAGATGAGTTCTTGTTGAAGAAGATCATGGCACTATTGATACATACTATGCTTAAGAGAGAGAGTACAATGAGCTACAATAGTGGGGTCCTCGTCAACGCTTCCAAAATTGGTCAAACAATCAACTATATTATTTGTTGATATTCGAACATGAGAGGAGAGGACTACTAGAATGTGAGATAAAGAGGATTGAATATGTATGAGGTATTTTTCAAGTGTCTAGTTGATAGAGGTTTTTTTGGCATTGCCTCCATTGAGGAGACATTTTACTTTGTTAATGACCAATTGGGAGTGACCTTCTATCATCAATTTGGTGTAGGAGAGTTGGAATATGTAATTGAGGCCCAAACCTAGGGAGAGGAATTTTACAAAATTATTGGTGTTGTAGCCCATGGATCCATAGTAAAAGAAGAGAGCATGTCCTAGATAACTTCTAAAGATGTCGCCATAACTAGCTTGTCCTTGGTTTCCTTTTGAGTCACCATCAAAGTTAGTTTGACAATGGAAGAGGGGGAGGAGACCACAAGGAGGGAGTGTGACAGGGAGCATTGGGGGGAGAGAAGAGGAGGGAGAGGTGATTGGGGCAAGAAAGGGTTTTCTCAAAATCCCCATTTTAGAAGAGGAGGACCAGGAATATAGAAGCCAAGGGAGAGGTGATTGGGGCAAGAAATGGTTTTCTCAAAATCCCCATTTTAGAAGGGGAGGACCAGGAATATAGAGGCCAAGGGATGAAAGAAGTGGTTTCCTTTACATAACTAAGGAGTTTAGATGAGACGATATTTTCATGGAGACATTAGTTCTTGAAAATATGTTTGTTTTGTTCCTTCCAAATGCCCTAAAGCAAAAGAATAGGGATTAGAGTCCAAACCCTGTTCATGATGAGATTTTTGACTTGCGAGGGATTCCAGTTGGAAATAGTGTTTTCGATGCTTTCATTGTCTCTATTGAAGTGTTCAAAGAAATGTATCACTTGGTTCTAGATCTCTTTCAACAACTACAAGTATTAAATAGGTGATTGGCATATTCATAACTATTGTGACATACGTGGCAGAAGGATGGTGCTTCAAAGCCATACTTGATCAGTTGATCCCATATAAGGATGCATTTTTGAACAAGGAGCTAGAGAAAATGGGCCACCTTTGGCCATAGATTTCAGAGACCATATGCATTTCCACACTTTCTGAGATGGTAAATATTTGTAACTTGTAAAAAGGGAGTAGGCTTCCTTGATGGTGAAATGCACCATTGGTTTAATAACCCCATCGAATTTTGTTTGGTGACTCCTTCTTAGATCAAAATTTCCTTCCTTTAGAGAGCCAATGATTCATGCAAGCTTCTTCTTTTGGGTGGGGATAAAGATTTTTTTCCTTCCATGGATGATCCAGGTGGATATTGGTGGCCACCTGCTAATTCCACTTGGATCCCCACCAGTGCTTCTTTCATTTTTTCAGTTTCCTTAATTATAGCATAGTTTACTATTTTTAGCAGTTTTTCGGGTCCTAAACTTTTGGAGCCGTTTTGAGGCCCTAAA